>CAEGAF010180548.1:0-28904 GCA_903067075.1 Micropoecilia bifurca | reverse complement strand
AAAAAATCGATACTCACGGATGAAAAATCGATACTTTCCGAGCGCGGAAAATATCGATATATATCGCCGAATCGATTTTTTTCCTACAGCCCTTTTCATCAGATTGCCAACAGCACAAGACAAAGCAAAAGTATTTTTGAATTTTCCGTACTGAATCTTAATTCTGTCAGAGTTGAAGGGTTTAGCAAGAGAGGGGAGACAAAGAGGTAAGTTCAGTGGTTGTTAAAAGTAAGAGATGTTTTGACGAACTGGGTCTTCAAGAGTTTCTTGAACACGACGGAGAGAAATGCCTCATTTCTGGTAGATACATTGTCAAGAGTCTGAACTACACCACTTGAGGATGGTGAAGGCACTGCTAGTCAACAATCCATTTAGACTGGAGTGACTGAGTCGTAACACAACTCTTTGAAGGCTAACATCAAAGACTTGAATCTGAGGCAGGCAGCTATGGGCGGCCAGTGGAGCTTCATAAACATCGTACCCTTTTAGACTGATTGAAGACGTCTGGACTGTCTGAATATTTTCACAGTACAGATTTGGAGACCAGCTAGCGGAGCATTGGAGTAGTCAAGGTGGGAGATGAGTGCAGATGGCCGGGTGGCATGTCATGTGTAGTGAGGCCTTATTCTTTTCTCGTGTTTAATGATGCAAAGCTGCACAAACGAGAGACGGAGGCAACATGATCTTTAAAGGTCAGCTGGTCTTCAATCAAGACAGCCCAGTTTCCAGACGCAAGATATTGGGATTCAGATATTGTGGTGGATGGTGAGGTCAACTGGAAGAAGTTTTCAAGGGATTTATAGATGGAGGTGATGAGCTTTCATTTTTGTCGATATGTAGAAAGAAAGAGGAGACTGTGATTATCAGGTGAGATGATAGCAGTGGATATAGTTGGTAAAGAAAGACAAGTGAAACTAGGACAAGTATTGAAGCCAGAAATGGCTGATAGCAGAGAGTAAGGTGAATCAAAACAAGGGATGGACGATGGAGAGAAAAAGGTAAAAAGCAGGAATATAATCTGAGGTGAAGCAAACACAGGAGGGGAAGATTGAAGTAAAATCAAAACAAGAAGGAAGAGCAATAAAAGGTTGTTGTGTCTGGACTCTTGCCCATTAATCACAATGTGAAAAGTCCAGAAAGTAACAGGGCCGTTAACATTTGGCTGGACACAAACAGCAGGTTCAATTTGACATCATTTTTATTCTATCATCAACACTTTTCATCTGTCCAGCATCACCAGCCTGACCTGAACACTTTTACAGACGTTTACAGCTCCACTCTGCTTCTCTGAAGCAAATCAAACATACAATCTCTTTGGCCAATATTAAACAACTGAGTAAACAATTCAGCTATAAAGCCCACATTTGGGCAAAAACATGCAAATCTAACACATCTTTAAAAAAAACAACAAAAACACAGAATTTTCTACAGCAGATTTTTCAAAGTTTTTGGGGTCATTTCATTTTCAGCTTAGACAGAGACAGTTCTTATAATTTAAAGCGTTTCTACTGTGTGTGGTTCTGTCTTAAGCTTCAACAGGCTGAAGTCGAGCTCTCTCTTGAAAAAAAGAGAGATTAAAGTGTAAAGTAAGGAGACTTTGGTCAGAGTAAAATAGATAAATTCAGATGCTTTAAATTCAGTTTAAATTCAACTTTGGATGGGATGGTTTTAGAGCAAAGTATATTAGAGTCTAACTTTAGGCGACATGTTCTCCCTCCTTCATGTGCAGGTCTGACACATTTTCCTTTAATAAACAGAAAATTAGTTTCTAACTGACCTGTATGTGTTCAACCAGTGGGGAAACGTAGAAGGCTGATTAGAAAATGGCTGACCTGCTGCTAGCTGCTTGTTAGCTTAGCGGTTGCTTTGACGCGGCACTGAATAAGCTGGATTTACCCAGTTTATTGGGCATGGTCCTTCTGTTAGGCATAGTAGTTTATAGTTCTAGTGATTGTACAAAATATAATACACTTAACTGTTCTGCTCTTTGAAGAGTAAGGCCAAAAAGCTAATATCAGCTGGTTATCAGAGATGCTACTGCTAGCTTTGCTAACTCCTAAACAGAGTTCCCATGGCGTAAAATAAAAGGGCTGGGTGGTTCTTCAACTCTGGAAATATCTTCATTTCCAAAATAACCAAATTGATTGTTATCAAAGCAGCCATCTTTCTTTACTCGGCTAAGCGCTACGCTACGTCATATAACATGAGAAAACTCGTCCGTTTAACAACTAATGAGATGTCAGAGAAAGTGAGCGAAGGCCACATGAGACCTCATTATAGTTTAATAGCTGATAGCTGTGCAGAACATAAAGCATAATTCATGATTTCCTCATTAATCGTGACACAGTAGAACAATATGAAGTGGTGTTTACTTTCCAAAGTGTGAAGCCTTCAGCTCACTGACCCTCATGTCAGCAGAATGCCGACAAAACTTATTTGGATCAGTTCTTGACCTGAGCACGGTTAGAAATGAGCTCCAAAAATAATTAAAACATGACTTTGATAGGGCAGGACAGCAGATCGAGGCAGCATACAGCAAACAAACTAATCCTAATTCTGATGTCAGATTAGCCCTAATCTAGTGGTTTCTTCAATTCCAACACCGCATTGTTTTCGGTTTACCCGACGTGATTTTATAAAAAAAAGGCACATTTACAATGTGTTTGTGTCCAATAAACAGCAGATATACACAAGTGAATAACACAGATTGATCAGAGTGGTGTGAATATTACAGAGGAAACCTGTGTCTGTAATAAGAACAAAAAAAACTTAAAAATCAAAACCTACACGTTTTTGGTCAATATGAAGAAACTACTAATCCCACAGAGGACAAAAATACAATTTATCACTGTGATCTGATGTCATGAGTTCACACAATAACCTCTGATTGGCTTTCAATCTGAAATCTCATCATTTGCACCTTCGTTAAAAAGAACAAATAAATAAAAACGAAACCATGATTGGAAGGACAGAGGTCTAAAACTCCAGTAGCAAACAAGCTGATTCTAGTTCAGGCATAAACTGATCGATGTGTAAGAAGCCAGTCTGGGGAAATCCACAGACAGTCGGCTTCTGGGGTAAATGTTAATGACGGCACAATCAGCAGAATAAAAAAAACGTTTAAAGCTTTTCAGCCTGACGTATTTGGTAAATTTGGAATAATAAAAAAAAAGTAAGCAGGCACTTGATGCGACGGCACTGAAAAACGTATGAAAGGCACAGGTGTGTGTGAGAGCTGGTGTGACATGCTCAGAGCGTTCCTCAGTGGCAATGTGTCACCAAACCGAAGGACAGTTCAGAGAACAACGGCTCTGGTCCGAGTCCAGGTCTGAGTGCGTTCTGGAGCAGGGCTGGGAACAGAGTCGCTTCTGAAAGAAAACTCTGACACGTCCTTCGCACGGCCTGCTCAGCGGCGCTGAGGGTTTCTGGTCGCTCAGAGAGGAGCAGCTACTCGCTGAAGCTGAAGTTGAGGCCGAGGCCAGAGCTGTCGGTGGTCGGGGACGAAGGGCCAGCGCTGGACACAGCGCTGGACGGGATGCTGCCGTCTGCTCGGGGAAAAAAAAAAAAAAAAAAAGGAAGATGAAAGTTACAACATGTACAGAAATGTGCATATGTATTTAAAAAGGAAAAAACAGGTATCTGATGTGGTGATTTTATACACCAACCAACTGCTAAACACACCATCAAGTTTTAGAAATATCTTCACCAGATTCTAAAATAATTTGGTTCTAATGTCAAATGTTGTTAAAATTGTTACACACTCTCATTATTTAGGCCCGGTAACAAAAGGAGAGAGAAAAAAAGAATTTTCTGAAAGATACAAGCAGAGACTGATAGGAGAAGAAGTGAGTAAGCAGAAAAGTCTTATGGCTTTATACTATACTATATAAATCAACAGTGAGGCATCAAAACCAACAGGAAGCAGGCGAAGGCTTCATAGGAGAAGAAAAGAAAAACAGTCACAACTAAGATGAACTGGGTTGTTGAAACGGTTCTGTTGTTTCTACAAAGCGCTATTTAGCAACAACATTCCTTCTGATTTTGCTTTAGAGAGGAGAGTTTGTGTCTCAGATATTGATGTTTGCTGTTTGTACTCTCAAACAGCTGGTAACTATAGAAAGAGACTGTAATGCCAATTATTTTTCTGCCTTTATTTTGGCGCCCCTTATAGCACAGCGTCCACATGCCTAGCTAGTGCTGTGCTAACCTGCTTTTTGAGCCGCTGGTCTTCATGATGCTGTTTTTAACATTTAGGAGACCTCTGAATGGACTGATTTGTTGACTTTATGTTTGTTAACCAACCAAACAAGAAAAAAACTAATTTTCTTGCACTTTATGATCATGTCCTACTTTGTCCTATGCATTTACTTTAGATTGGAGCTTCTCTAAAAACTCCACCGTGCAGATACCCATCATCACGGATCCGAAAGGAGTCGACCTCTTGTGTGACATTATAAAAACCACCATGCTGTTAGACTTACGCCACAGAGGCTGACCCGGCGGACGGAGCGACGCCTCCGATCCGGAGGAGGACAGAGGCTGCTGAGGGCTGTAGAGAGACGTCTGACTTTGAGAGTCAAACAAACCAGAAAGAGCTGCAGAAGAAACAGAAACATCAGGCTCAAGTTCTGCTTTTCCCTGGACGTAAACTCAAATCCGACTGCATTACGGCAAACTGTAGTCAGAGTGGAGAGACGGGGACCGAATGAGACTCGACAACAAGTAAAGCCGTTTACTGAGGAGCTGAAACAAAAGAAAGAATAGTTTGGCACATTTACTACACAGCCTGTTTGTGCAGTTTATATTGAGTTTGGAACAAATTTAAATATCATGAAGCTTTGTAAATGTACTTTATTTTGAAAAGCCAACAGCTCTTGTCTGAACTGTGAACTGTGAGCAGAGTGAAGTAAAACCAGAGAGGACAGTTTGAGCAG
Organism: Micropoecilia bifurca; assembly: GCA_903067075.1. NCBI lineage: Eukaryota > Metazoa > Chordata > Actinopteri > Cyprinodontiformes > Poeciliidae > Micropoecilia > Micropoecilia bifurca. The sequence goes on along the minus strand of CAEGAF010180548.1, from coordinate 23,970 downwards.
AGGGACAGAAAAGGAGGAAGGAACCAACCAGGTTAAAGTTGAATCTGTTTTTAGTTCAAGCATCTGAAAAAAAACGACCCCAATTGTTAACGCATGTTGCATTTGAACGACATCAACGTAGATAATTCACATAGTTTGGTCTTCATGCGTAACTTTTCAGGTAAGTTTTGAAGACTAGCTGATTATAATTAAACATCAGCGTCGTGTCAAAGCCCCACAAACCACCACGGTTTAAAAACATCCATATAGGAACAGACCCGTCACAATGGAACACTTTACTGGATGATTAATGATTCCAGTAATTTGAAAACATTGTTTTGAGAGAATTTTTAAGTAATATATTTAAAATGCCACAATAATGTAAGTTTACCACCTCAAAGACTAATAAACTGTAATTCTGTAAAGAAGACTTTGCATTGGAGGTGAAATTGTTCAAGTAACACCCACATAAAAATCCCAACAAAAAACAGGAAATTAAAATAAAAAACACACAATCAAAACCTTAAATAAATAAAATGGATTACAGAGTCTCTAAATAAATTATTTCTTCAAAAAAATATTAAACGTCAGAATGGAAATCATCGGGGGAATTTTATTTTATCCCAATTAATTGATTTATTGCTTTTTTGTAACAAGGTTTAAATTGACTCAAAACAAACCAAAAAAGCTATTTTTACTTATTTTCCTCATCATATCAAACAAAAACTACACTTTATTAAATCAAGAAAAATAAAACAAAGTTACCTGCTATGAACAATTATCATCATAATCAAGTCCAGACAACAGCAGCTCAATCACATAATTCTAACATCAGACATATTATAAAGCTGTATAAGAGCTGAATTTTCTCCAAACATCAACATCAGTGAGTGCTGAGCTTCCATAAGACCCACCTTTCATGGTTTTGACCTGGGCCTCCCCGCTGCTCTCACACACCTTGCTGAGAAACTCCTCCACCTGCTTCAGGGAGAGAGAGTTGTGCAGTGTCTCCAGCGGGTAGATAGAGGGCACCATAGAGCAGCCTTCGAATCCTGCGGTTTAAAGAGGAGAGAGACGGAAAGAGAGAGACGCTTTACTGTACCAGATCACTGGGTGCAGGGAGAGGAGAGGGGAATAAAACCAACTCTGAGCTTATTGGTTCTTCCTCAGGCAGCTGCTAGATCACTCCATGCCGAACCAAAAACAAAACAACCGAGCTACAGCAAGACAAGACGAGAAAAGACGAGACGAGATGAGATGAGACGAGACGGCCTTTTTGGGTCGGTTAGATGTGGCAGCACAGCAACATGAGTCTCAGTTAATCAGAGCCACGTTACAAAAACACGTTACAAAAACAATTGGCGAACGTCATGGGGAGCGTTGAGTCGTGTGTACGCAGGAACGTGTTGCGTACTCCGTAACCATGGCAACACAGTGATTACAGTATATGACGCCGAGTTTGAAGGTACTTTGAAAGTGAAGATATGGCAAAAGTGACACTTTAAGCCATTCCTAAAATAATGGCTTAAATAATCGTCGTTTGGCAATTAAGAGGGGGTGATTTTTAATGCAAAAATAATTTTGGGCAAAAAAAGTAAAAAATTAAAAATATGAAGGCGACTATATGATTTTTTTTTTTTATCTTAAAATTGTAGTCACGGTTATGAACAACAGACCTTTTGAATTAGAAGGAAGAGAAATAGGAAATGTCAGAGTTTAAAATGTACTTAAAAGCTTGGATTTATTTAGGATTTAAAGGAACCAAGAAGTGAAGAAGCAGCGACCATCCAGTTTAGATATTTTACAGTGAATCCTGCACCTTGTTGGGTGAACACAAGTTAATTGTAAAATAAAAACAAACCAAACGTTGGTTAGGACTAGACTGAAACTACAATGAAAAATTAAATGTACTCATGACTTCCAGTAAAACCAGTAAGTCTGTTACAGATCGAAGGAGGTTCCGTTTTATACCCACCTTTAAAAATAATCAACATCACAGGTACAAAATGTCAACCCAAGAAAACAGGAAGAGAAAAAAGAATGAAATGTGACCGTGCTGTAACCCAACACAGCATCCAGGCACTAAGACGGAGCGCTTCCACCTCTGAACCTCTGGAGCAGGATCAGTAAACCTGGTTAAATTAACTGATTCTCTGGGGGAATCACGCCTCAACTGGAAACTTTTTAGCAAAATACAAACAAAAAAAGCATCATTTCCCAAAGACTTTAGGTCAATCTGACAGGATTTACCCCATTTCTTTTCCAAAAATAAAAGCACCCAGGTTCTACAAATTAGCATTTCCATGAATCATGCCGATAAAAATAAATAAATAAATAAATCTTGCATATTAAGTCATTTTGGTTCTGCTCTCCATGGGTGTGTTCACACTGCAGGCTGAAGTGAGCCAATTCCAAATTTTTTGAGGTAATGCGACCTGTATCTGATCTTTTCATGGCAGTGTGAACAGTTCAGGTCGGATCCTTTTCGAATGTGACCCATATCCGATACGTATCCGATTCAAATGCGACCCAACATCCTGGCCGCATTCATCCGAACTGAACGTCACTGATTCTCAACAAATCTCACTATTCTGCGTCCTGATACATGCAAGTGGGAAGAAAAACAACAAACATGACGGACTATATGATGATTAAGTTGTTAATATGTTGCTCCGGCCGGATAACAACTTCAAATATGTAAGCGAAGGTCCACCGTTAGCCTCCATGTTTACTTCCGCAAACACTGAGCTCTTCTTCTTTTATGGCAGTTGGCAGAACACTGAGAACGCTGATGCTATTGCGCCCTCTACTGCGCATGCGGGACACTTTCAGGCCATTTGCCCGTTACACTGCAGAATACAGACAGGTCACATTTACTGGCAGTGTGAACGGCCCCGGCAAAAAAAATCGGAATTGCCCAAAAAAAAATCGGAATTGGGTCACTTCAGGCTGCAGTGTGACCGTACCCCATGTGGGTCAGCTGACCCAGATTACCCGAACCCTGACCAAAACCAAAGGATTCTGCTTCACTTCCTGCTGGTAGCTCTTCACTATAGAAACCTGTCCGAGGGCTGGGCAATAAATCAATTTAATGATTAATCAGATTTTCTGTTTTCAAAGATTTCATTTTTTGGAAAAATGTAGAAATTTTTTCTATCCCACCAATCCACTTGTTGGGTTTCCAGAGTGAAGTTAACCCACCCGAGAACCACCATCTTGTTTGACAAGCTTATATTTCGACTCAGAAGAAATTACTGAAATAAGTCATTTGTAATTTTTTAAAGAAAAATGAGGGTAAAGAATAAATTAAAATTGAATTTGGTAATAATAAAAATAAATCGGATGTTATTTTTAAGTCATATTGCCCAGTCCTCACAGGTACTTAGCAGGCCAGTGGATCTCTTTATCACTGATATCTGATACAGTTCAGAGTTCATTCAGGGACAGACTGCTGCATCTTAGGGGCGCAAAGAAGCCATTATAGCAGGTCCTTCCTCCACAGGCTCAATAACTTTATATTCCAATATTTTTTGTGAATAGTCTATTTTTTTTAATGTAGAAACATACATGCGCTAGTGTGGGTATTTATCGTATCGTTTATCATGATAAATGTTGATTTATCATTGTCATGATAAATTCCATTAATGCCGTTTAAAATAATCCCAAAACTGTTTTTATTATCAGATTCATAATTTTACTACTTTCTCCACTGTTTAATAAAATCATCATTAAATACTAATAAATTTGTAAATACAGTTACTGTGTGCAGTTTAATGATAGAATGATAGAAATAACACATGTAGCTAGAGTCCTAAAGAAGTGCATTACAAATACGAATGTTTTTCAATAGACTGTTTATTTTTGTGAGGTTTAAATTGATTTGAGTCAGTCATAAAATTACCTTAAAAACATGTAAGAAGGAGGTCTTGTCACTTTTATCAATATTACAAAAGTATCGTAAAATATTGCTATAAAACTTTAACTCCATATCGCCCAGCCTTAACATGCATATTTTTAAATCGACCATACTCAGTTGCACATTTCTTTGAATCCTAATTATGTTATTACTATTATTATGCACAGGCTCTTATCCCTACTTTGTTTCTCATATTTGTATCTTTTTGTGAATTTGAATGTTTTGGCCTGCCTGCCACTTTGCCGCTGTCACACTGAGGGGAAATAAGAGTAATTTCTATTCTACTCTAGTATCAAATAAAGGTCAATAATTTTCTTCCACTGACACAATACAGTAAGACCAGCTGCATAAAAGATTCACACTGAAGCACCAGATAAAGAGCAGAAAATGACAGAAGTTGATCCACTTCAACGTGGGCCACCTGGCCGTGAAGCCTCCTGGGAGAGCGGTGGTGTACTGACACAGAGTCGTGCTCTCGCTCTTTAAAAGGCCTAATTGGTGCCATTAATACTAGACGATGCTCTCTGAAAACACATCAGTGCTGAAGAAAAAATGTCTCTTGTCACATCCACTCCAACAAGCCTCAAACTAAACCAAGAGAGGGCCTGATTCTCATTTGAGTATCATTATCTCTAGATCATTGTCTTTATGATAACATGATGCTTAACATCTCTGCTACATGAAAACTACTATCCATATTATGAGTCTACTTTAAATTTTTGCTTATGTTTTTTTAATCCAAATGTTAAGCAAATAGATAATACATCACATGCACATATATCCTAAGTGTGATATTCATGATATTTTTACAGAAGGTTTTGGCATTGCGAGTCTCTGATATGGATAATGTGAATCGATACTTTTATTTCCATTCAGTTTTAATCATATTTATCATGGCTGTGATTAACGCTTATTTTATTAATCAATTTTTTCTGTTGATTAATCAATTAAACATGCAGCAAAAGTGGTGCATTCTGCAGATATTTAATGTAACCACTTAAGCTTTTCTTATACAATATTAGAAATGCATCAAAAGATGGAAAAAAATGTAATTATTTTTTTAAAATACAAACATTTTATTGCCTAAAATGCAAGAACATAGAATTCCTTTAATAAACTCTCGGTCATTTGTAGCAAAGAACGCATTTGCAGCTTTTCTGCTGGACTTACTGCTATGTGGGGCTGATCTGTTGATTAACCAATTAATAACTGGATAGCAAAAGATGCTAAGATATCTTATAGGATTTGAACCTGGTAAAACTACGTCACCTAACGAGTTTAGCAAAGAACATACATACAGCCAAAGAAGAATGTTTTCATCTTAAATGCAAAAATGTGGAAACTTTTCTTACAGTTTTTAGCTAAATACAGGTCTGAGTGTTTTTCTCTTTCAAATGGCCTGTTTTTTTAATTAACGATTAATCAATTACTATATTAGTTGACGATTATTTAAATCACAGATTAATCACAATTAATCGTTTCAGCCATACTTTTTAAATTACATTTTTTACTCTGTAAATGATTGTAAATTTTGTCAGCTAAATACAGAGAGGAAGACGATGCTGCCTTCCTCAGTCAGCATGCAAGCGTTTTTAACACTGTAGTCATGAAACAGACCCACCACTAGAAAAACCAGACAGACAACAACAGGCAGGAAACCAAGCCATGACAACCAATGAAGGAGGCTACAGCTGATGCAAAGCTCATCTACAGCAGCCATCTTTTGCCTGTACCGGTCCGAAGGCGCAAAACGGGTGGGTGGGGAACGCGCAGGCTACAGGGGCTGACCGTGGAGACAGTCGGAGAGCTCCAGGCCGCACGTCAGCTGGGTCCTGAGGAGGTGCAGGTGGTAGGGGCAGTGGTGCAGGTGATAGGAGAAGGACCTGTCCAGGGCGACAGAGTCAAACCCTTGCAGCGCCAGCTCAGCGAGTTCATCTGAGGGCTCTGAGGGAGGAGAGGCAGAGGACAGAGAGAGGAGGAAGATGACAGCACAGTGGAGCAGCAGAAGGAGCATGAGGAGAGGTGGGAGCTAAGGAGCTTAAACCACGGCATCTTTAGACAGGAAGACCCGAGGCACCACTTCTCTTTTCTCAAAGGTCTTCAGTGTCGACTGACAGAAATGTCCTGATTCTGCTTTTGTTTTGTTGTCACGCTTAAGTTTTTTAAGCTTAAACAACTAATTTCAGACCAAGATAACAGCAAAAACAGCCGATTTCATTCGTTAAGAGAAGGAAGTTTTCCAAACCAGCCTGGCCCTGTCCACAAGGAGCTGACCTATTGGCTGATAGGACATCTAGAAAACAATAACGACCAACAAACATTTCTCTAGATCAGGGCTTGGCCACTCCAGGTTTCAGGGGCTGGTGACCTGCAACATTTCAATGCGTCTCTACACCAACACACCTGAGTCAAATAATGAGGTCATTGACAGGAGCCTCGAGAATCTGACTGCACGTAGAAGGTGATCCGGATACTTGATGAAGTTTGTTGGACCAGAGAGGCATCCAAGAGTTGCAGGACACCAGCCCTCAAGGACTGGGACCGCCCACTCCTCCTCTAGAGGGATTTTGGTCTGCTCTTCCTTGAAGAACTATTGTTTACCATCAAACCACAACATTACAATCAAGTTGCAGTCTGGACTTGAATCGGCCAGTTCAAGGCAGGCAAATGCGACCCATACACGACTTTTTCAGCCGAAATCTGAACAGCCCAATTCCAAGATATCCGATCTGTGCCACTTCCACACATGGAACTAAAAATCTTGCATGGCAGTAATTTATTTCCAATCACTCCAATACCCTTAAATAAAATCCAGCAGATCCAATTGCAGGTTTGAGACAAAACTGCAAACCTACCGAGACGAAGCCACACCTGTAGACCGACAAGCTGAGCAAGCAGAGGCCCGTGGTAACTTTGGGGGAGCTGCAGACATCCATAGCTCAGAGTCAGATAATCTGTCCAACAGGACAACTATTAGTCATTAAAGTCCCAACTCTGGCTTTTCAGGAAGAGTGACAAGAAGTCATGAATTGGGGGAAAAAATACACAAACAAGAAGCCCTGTTTAAAGTTGGCCACAAGCCGTACTGGAAACACATTGAACATGTTTAACAAAAAAATAAATAGTTTGAACTTTTGGGTCTACATGCAAAGCTAAGCTCAGAACAATCTTTAAAAAAAGTTTAGCTTTAGAAGGACTGGATGTCAATCTACCAACAAATGTGAACACAGAACTAGAACCACAATGGTTCAGATTAAAGCATATTCTAATGTTAGACTGTCCCAGTCAATGTCCAGATGAGAGCCAACAGAAAAGAGAGATGTGATTTTTACACTTTCCCACTCTCTAGATGTGCAGGGCTAGCAGAGACACACCACCAAAACAGCTGCCGCTGTCACCACTGTCAAATATTTATCAGGTCATTTTATTTTAGGTTTCCTGCATTTCGAAAATATATTGGAACAGGTGAACTGAATCCCATCTGTATCCATCAAAATATTCAATTTTACAGCTCACATTTATAGATATACATTATTATCATTACTTGTGTAGTTTCAGTGTTTTTCTATAAAAAGTAAACATACAGACCTCGAAGAAAAGATCATGTGTTTGAAACAATCTGTCTGATAAAACCATTTACTAAATTATCAGGAAAATGCGAGGAAGGTGCCAAGAGCAGGCAACATTCGACTTCTTTGTGTAAGATGCATAAAAGTATACAATCAAGAACAGTGACGTGCGGTGAGGATCATAGCTGGTGAGGCACCGACTTATTTATAATCGAATTTACAAATCTAGACCCCCTGCATGTTATTGTTTACATAAGGAAATTTTACGCATGTGTACAATGCTGGAGGGCAAAAAGACTATTGTTTAACATGTGATGCTTAGCCACGCCGCTGCCGCAGAATAATTCTGTTATCTCAATCAAACTTAGACATGTAGATATTAATTTTGTCCTGTGCTTAACAACAAATGGAGAAACCGTTAAAATACAACTCAAAACCACGTCTTTCTCACGCTCTGTTTCAGTGCAGCTTCTGTATGGCTAGATCGCTGTTACTGTCTCTTACTCTGCAGTTGTGGAGTCACAATGTCTGGGTTCATGAGTGCCCCCAGCGATGAGGCATGAGAACTGCCTGCCTCACCTCGAATCTGTTCTTTGCGGTTTATGATCGCTCCTCAGCACACGAAACATTACATAGACAGTTGGTGGCAATAAAAACACAGTACATTAAATACATAAGCTAAATTATGGAAAATCTGTTCATAGGTTAAATGCTTTTAACCATTTTATTGGCGACGTGCAGACAGGAGGAGCATGCTCTCAGAGTGGCAACCAGTGCAGGTAGCGAGAAACTGCTCAATCCCAGGTGAGGCTCAGCTCGCTGCTGCCTCACCAGCTTCGCTTCTGAGCATTTGAATGGGAAAATGCGAAAATTCAGCAATTTTGAAGAAAAATAACGTCAGATTTGGTCAAATTAAATGAAAAATAGGTACTTTATAGTACAAACCACAGGATGAAAATATCTTTATAAATTATTTCATTATTATATATTATTTTTCCATGATTCGATACAAGGTCACAGCTACTGACGCAAGCAGTACATCCAAGTGTTTTTAATGATGTTGAGATTCTGAGGCTGTCCTGATTGATAGACACCGGTACAACCAACCGTCTGCCGGGAACAAAGGCTTTGTGCTACAATAATATTAGTAAAGTCAAGTTGCAACAAGCCAATAAGAACAGCTTCCTTGTTGTTGATGTTAAATATTAGATGTGCTTTCTGGGTCATTAGTAGAACAAAAGGCAAAAGATAGCATTTTTGGGGGGCTCACATCTTTTTAAATGCGTTTTTAAAGTAAAAAAATTTGGGCAAAAAGGAGAAAGAATTAAAAAAAATAAGACTCCTTATACTCCATCAGTTACTTCGGATAACATTTGAACAAACTGGTCATATTTCCTCAAGTTTTTGCCATTTGGTGAATTTATTTTTGTCTCCCTTATTCTCAACAGATTACAATTAAGATAAAAAATAATAATACATAAGCATCTGATAATTAAGTACTCATTCTGATCTAAGAGTCAAAGTGTACCTAAAATGCAAGGGCAGGTTTTCTTCAAACAACAAATGACGGAAAATCTTTCTGTAAACTGCACAAAACAAGCAGCACAAGTCCCACTCTGCACACCAAGAACCGGTGCAAACACCGTAAGGTTCACGCCTTCAGACCCCAATGTACCAGAACTATAGTGAACATAGTAAATATCAGTTTAAATTTAACACTAAAGAGTCATAGAGCAACTGTCAACATGCCAGAATGTGTAAAAAACTAGCAGAAACCCACAAACCAGAGGCCTAACTCGTATTCAGTTTAGTTGGGAAATTAATTAGATACATTTAACATGCTCCAAAATTTTAACACAATTGATCACATTTTTTATTTTGTGTACCGAAGTCTTGAGCCAGAACCTTTGTGACTGCGTGTTTCTGGTACGACACAAGCAACATGCGCAACAACAGCGATGGACGACGAAGCCGCTTCTCTTTTCCTGGTGGGGGTTAATTTGTTTACGAGTCAACTGTGCTTAAGAACTCACTACTAACATATCACAAAAGTGACTCTGTAATAACTTTTCATAGTCTTATGTTACACTGTGCAGAAGCTTCATTCACCTCAAAACACAGGACATTTTATACTGGAGACGAAACTGATGGCATAACCTACTTTCTGATCAACCATCTGGACACTTGGGGACAATATAAAAAAATCAGTTACTAAATCGTCTGTTGACTTTTAAATATGTAAAAACACAAAATGAGAGAGTGATGTCACGTTTAAAATAAAACCGAATTCAGCAGAATGTACACCTTTGAACCCGATATACACTCCCTATTCAGAACTGCACTAAATCTGCTGAAGTCCTCCAAAGATGCGACGGGGATTCTCCACATCTCCTTTATGTTCTCACTTTTACACCACAACCCACATCGATACACAGAGAAACAGAAGACCACAACCTTTGGAAAGTACAAATGACTCAAAAAGGAACAAAAGGCTTTGAGTGAGTACAAATTATGATGTGCACACAGATTGTCTACATGTGGAAATATATCCGAGGAAGAAGATATATTCCAGAAAGAGAACAATTTGTGAGGAAACGGCAGAATCAGGAAGGTAAATTAACCTTGAACAGGCAGAGCAGGTGGTGTTAGCAATGCAGGCTGAAAACAACACAAGGCTCATCAAACACCGAGGCTGTGCGGTGAAACAGAAACTCTGATGGAAGAATAAATGAAAACGTTCATTCGATGTCATTGACTCAGTCAAATCTCCACATCCCCAAAGGTGGTTTTTCTTTTTTTTTACCCCCCCCATAAAAGGCTCATGCAAGATGAACTAGAGAATTGTCGAAGTATACTTGAAGAAAAGCGGACATACCATTGGTCGGATGCCTGGCAAACGACACAGAAAACCTCTTTACTGCCGGCATAGAGAGCAGTTCTGAGGAGATAAGAAAGGTAACTGAGATTACTGGAGGTGCTGGCATCTGTGCCAGTCTGTCGGCCTGTGTGCTCTTCAAAGAAATTAAAATAAAAGAAGAGAGGAGGAAACACAGAAATAAGGCAGAGTTGGCTTTCTGATTCACATGTTCTGCCAACAACTCTGAGGGAAAATGAAGAGTGAGAAGTAAAAAAAAAAAAAAGAGGTTGAAAATTTGATCTCAATTTCATCTTTTAGCCAAACGGAAAAGATACATAACTTGTAATAATCTGTCAATACATAAAATGTCAATAAAATAACACTAAGACATGCTGATGTAATCCAGAGCAAAGACAAAAATCTCTATTTGTTACAGGTGTCTCAACCTGCTGGGTATAAACAAAACACCAGGAAGTTAAAACATGTTAAGAAATTTCTCTGAACCACATCGAGTTTCTCAGTCCATATTGAAACATTCTGAAGTTTTACAGAGGAAAATAACTTATTTTCTGTGTATGTGCAATTGCGCTGCACTGGTTACAGTTTGGGAGCACGCATTTTATTCCAACGGTGCAAAATCTATAGGTAAATAAAACCTGCTGTTCATCTGCATTCGACACCAGAACACGCCAACCTTCAACACGGAGGGGTTAAAGGTTCAGCACTTTGGTTTTCAGGTCCTAAAGGACATTTTCTGCTTCTTCTTCTTCTTCAGACTTTTTTATAAACATGGAGTTCACCAAGATCCTACTCTAGGACATCAACATACATGTATTTTAGTTATTTACAAGTTTCTCTCAAGGTTTAAATTTAACCTACTCTCCAGGTCCGTCAGAGTAAAACCCAGATTATGTGCAACTTCCTACAACTTGATGAGAATATAAGCCCTTTAGCGCCCCTCGGATAGGTTTTCAGGAGTTTGGTTTGGTGTCTTAATTCCAGTGAAGAGAAGTCTTCAAGATTTAAAGCTTTAGTCGACTTCAGCCATTTAAATAAAGACAAAATGAACATGTTCAAATGAGTTTGATCACATGGGTTTGTTTTTCCTTTCTCCTTCTGAGCTGCACAACAACTGCCTGGGGATAGTAAGTATGATTGATTGAATGAAACATTGATTGGTTCATATACTCACCCTTAGTCATTCTTACTGTTGGTGCTGTCATGTTTTGCTATCAGAGCGACACCACTAGGTGAAAAAATTCCTGCTGTGCACAATTTAATCCCAACTCAAATAACTTACCATTTATGGTGCGATTATGCTGTGCGGCATAAATGTAGGCGATCGTTAAGAAATCTTGGCGAGTGCAAAGAGAGTTGCTGCTTTTTACCAGTAGCTGTGTGAGGACATTTTTTTTAAAAATCAGATTGGATTATTTCCAGTTGAATTACTGGCTCTTGTAGTGAGGATTGCCACAAAATGTGAGTAGGAGAAAAAAAGGAAAACAGCAGTCAGGATTTGGGCTTCCAGCTACCAAAGCTACTTTAGGACAGATTATTAAATTCCACAAATGGGGAGACAGCGCCACGGCATGCAAAAAAAAATAAATCAATCAAACCTTTTTAATCCCCAAGCAGGCAAAGGTGTGATGGTGACGGTTAGAGCCTAAAGCGTTGAACACTCCCAACATGCGTCTGCATGCAAAACATTTACCACACAGCCAGTCACTCTGCGATCAGATCAGTGTCGCCAAAACTTTAGAGGAAGACGGGGTGTTTTGAAATTTCATGGGATAGGAGGGAAATAGCAGAACAGGAAAGAACTTCCAATAGTTCCAAGACGAGACCAGCAGAAGCAAAGAAAAAAAGAATAATAATAATAAAAAAGGTGAAGGGCGGCAATGTGAACACCCGACCCCACGGACACCGCTGTGAACGTACCAAACATGCCAATCTTGCACGGCAGACTGCCGGGGGACAGAGGCGGTTTTCGGTGGTGGTGGTGCTGGGTGCGGACGTAATCCCGCAAGTTGGGGGCGCTAGAGGACACCCCGAGGGCTGAGGCACTGAAGAGGCCAGAGCAGAGCGAGCCTGTGTGAGGACGAGTCAGGGGGAGGGGAGGGAGGGGTGGTGAGGGGAGGATGGGTGGGTGGGAGTGGAAGTATGACCGGTGAGTCGTTTTATTTACACACCATGCAGGTATCGTTCCAAACAAAGCGTCAGGCTTCTTGTTTTAATCAAATGTGTTTACACTGAATTAGGGCTGGATAATATAGCTGAAGACTGTTCCATGGTGTAAGTCTTTCATATCAGCTCCTGTCCATAGTTTATATCTGACATGGTGCCAAACTGCTGGCCTGACCTTTCATGACCTTTTCTGGTTTATCAAGTTTTCATTCCACTCCAGTTGTTGATTTTTAAGCTAGTCAGAAGGCTGTTGCTAGGTAACCACAGAGCGAGTGAGGTAGTTCACACCACCAACCTAGCTTAGAAGATGAGTGGCTAAAGCCTTTCCTCTGCCTAGATCTCCCAGAATGCCATACGGTTCTCTGGATTGGAGATACTCGTCATCTTCCTAAAATAACGGACTAATTCACTCTTTGCCAAAAGTGACTGTTTTTGTCTAAATCATTTTCTAACTTACCTTTTTTTGAGAAGGTGGCCATACTGAACCCTAAATATTAAATCAGAAGTATTGATATTGCTCATTGTCCAGCCCTGCAATGAAGACGGTTACCTGAGTGAAGTTGCCCTCCACCTTCTTCAAATCAGAAGATCTTTTGACCTTTAACAAAGGTCAAAAGACTTTTACAAAATCAAATTGACCTTTAAAGTTTCATTTTTATCTTCAAAGCCAAAGTAGCACAAGCAACAATTTTTGCTGCACAAACGTGTTTGTGTTGATTGACACCAATTTTGTCTGATTTGAAGATGATGTGTGTGGGTGTGTGTGTGTGTGGGGTGCAGGTTGACCTTTCATGACCTCTGGATACATTTTTAATATCTTTAATATGACAACCAATATTTTTGCTACACAAAAGCAGAACGAAGAATTTCTGAGATCATTTTTGTCTGATTTGAAGAAGGTGAGGGAAAAACTTCACTCAGGTCAGACGCTTCTCAGCAAAACTAGTCACAGCTCCTAAAGTTATAAATACAAACCTTAATGTGATTTTATCACACAAATACAAAGTTACATAAAGTTCTTTTAAGTTTAAAACTGAAAATCTTTAAAGTGTGGTGTCCATGTGTTTGTATTGAGCTCTTGTTTAAGGTGAACCTTGGATTAGCTTTGATTGCACTGTGTTTAGCTTTATCCATCTTTCCCACATCATCACACTGCCACTACCACGTCAGACCATTGGGATGGTGCTTTTATGGTTCAGGTGCGGCGTTTTGTGGCACATGAAGCATTTTGCATGTGAGCCTAAACGCTTCACTTCAATCTTATCAACTTCTTCCACATATTTGCTGCATCCCTTACATACTTTGCTCCAAAATCCTCCTGTGATGAAGTAGAGGTAACCTCTCATCCAGACATTTCTCTAACAATGCCGTGCGAGTTACTTTGGTCACATCCCATGGAGTCAACTTCATTAAAATTGTCTGAATAGCCAGTCAGCGCCGCAATGTAGGTGTTGGAAAGATGAAATCTGAAGTTTTGGTTTTCATTTGTAATATCGTTGACTCCCTTCACTCACATACTGCAGTGACAGCAGAAAGCTGCTGGGATGCTTTTCTTTAGCAGGGACTTAACTGATGAAGATGGATGGATTGACTTTGAAAAGCTCAATACAAACATACGGCACTTTTTATTTTTAGATTTTTATTACTAAAATGTTTTGTAAATAATGCACCATTTTCCATCCACTGATTGTCTACAGCACTTTTCCGTGCGGGATAGTGAGGGGCCATGGATTGGTCGCCAGTCTGTCACAGGAAAACAGAGAACAAACAAGCACAAACACTCATTCCTACGGGCAGCTCAGCGTAACGAAGCAGGAATACCTGGAGCTCACACATGCATGTACGGGAAGAACATGCAAACTGCATGCAGAAAGGCCAGGTCAGGCTTCAACTCGTTTTATTCCTCAGTGGAGCCAACTACCTCATGAAATTCCCCAAAAACTACATTTAAATGTGAAAAATGTGAGAAGGTTTGACTGTGAACACTTTTACGAAGCACTAAATGAACCACATAACACATTAGAATATGTGGTCAGTCACATTTTTGTCAACTCAATCCTGGAAGTGATTCACACTTCCAGGATTGATCCAGCCCCACTTTGACTCAACATACCTGGTGTAGCATGTAGCTTTATTCTAGTATTGCCTTGACTGTATTCTTGTAATGGGACTTCATTCTTGTAATTAAAAAAAGATTAAAATATCTGGACCGTTCTATTGTTGACCTGAATTCAAAGACAAAATAAACTGCACCTGCCAAACAAGATGGCCGCTCTGTGGGCGCTGACATCACCTTTAACTGTGAAAACCCGAGGAGTTTATTGGTGAAAAAAAGAAAAAACTAAATCCAGATTTTCCAAAAACGTAAATCTTCAAAAACCAAAAATTTGATTAACAGATTAAATGAATTTGCGGCCCTCGTTGGGGTGTGAATACTTTTGAAAGTCACTGTATGAATCGCTACTAAATAATCAATGCAACTCCTAATAAATTTAGCGCTGAAGCCGTATGAACATTTGCCGTCATGCACCCCAGATGGCAGCAGGATTGTTTCTGCAGGGTGTTAATGCACTAAGATTTTGTTCAGACACAATGCAGAAAACAAAGCAGGTGGTTCTGTCCTCAGTCTCCTTGGTGCATCAGAGCCTTCACAAGGAGTTACTGTGAAGCTTTCAGACGGTCACATATTGATCACATATTGATACGATGTACCTTTAACCTCAACTTAAGAAAAAAAAGATGCAAACAATCAGTAAATATCCAGGGAGGCTTAATAGAAACTTCTGTTTATTCAGAAGAGCTAAGTTGAATTTGATTAAAGGACAATCGGAGTCATCCAGGTGACACTGAGCAGTAAGTAGGGAAGCTGTTAGCGTGCTAATGAAGAACATGTGACAGAAAGCCTTTCTGTTCCTCTGATGTCACATTCCTGCTTTCATGATTTTCTCCACGCGGCTCCGATTAGGCAGCAGACTCGTGCCTGAGAGCGTCGCCATTTTCTGAGGCTTATTAAACGTTAAATTCCCCTGGAAACGCTGAGCTCTGGGGGGAAAAAGCCCTGGAAGTGTTCTTTGAAGTTGTGATAGACCGAGAAAAAGATTTAAAAATATATATTATGACACTCAAGTTGCATCAATACCTGTTTATATTTGTAGGAGGAAAAGAATGGGCACCTTCCACTCAATTTGCCTCTTCTGTGTCGTACACTACATCAGTTCAAAATTGCAGTGTGGTGTAGAAGTGTTTTATTTAGATTTTACCTGATAGAGCCACACAAAGGTGGGAAATCAAATTAACCGCCTTTGAAGGGTCGGTGTGCTAATACGCTTAAAGGGGCGGTATTCGTGTAAAATGAACTTTTAAAGTTATTCCTTCAGCAAAAACATGCCTGGAGAGTTGCCTTGATACTTTCATGAATGTTTGAGAAATCTTTTAATTTCCATGGGAACCATGAAATGCTGTTTGAAAAACATTTGTCAACGCCTTAATGGAGAAACCTTGATGCGATGATTTCCTGAAGAGTAGGAGCTCTTTCTGAAACTCCACCTCCAGATCACTCCAAGGGACAATTTCAAGGCTTTAATTTGCAAAGTTGAATCTTATATATATATATATATATATATATATATATATATATATATATATATATATACATATATATATATAATTTTTATAACAATTCCAAATAACATAGCTACTCGATTGCATTGTGTGCCTGGAAAATACACAACACTGCTCCTTTAAGGGGTCCAAATTTTTTTGCAAGGCAAGATGCTGTAGATGTTTCAATTAAATTTAAATTAGCAACCAGTAACCTGAGAGCGTTTAGTTTAATCCTATGACATTAACTTCCTGTGTAAAATGGCAGTCAGCTAAAACCTGCAGCCTTGCGCTGAATGTTTATTTCCTGCAGGGAGTATCGGATCATCTGCAAGCGTCTTGTGACAGAGAAATCCTGACGTTGGCTGCGAACGCCTCAACTCCCAGCTGACCTCTCGCCTGAATAGTTTGGAGTCTGATCCTGTTTGCGCTGCCGCTAAGCTGAACTGAAAGCTATGCAGTCATGAGAAACAGGAGGGGGAGGCGATGAGGAAGGGACTGAAAGGGGATAAGTGGGGAAAAGGCCAAAAAAAAACAAGAGCAACATCGGTGGTGACAGCTTAAAATAGATGTGATATGAGGGCAGGGTGACCTGATGACAAACACACACACACACACACACACACACACACACACACAAGGAAAGAATACAAACACTTAAAGAGTTAGAAGCTGACCTAGGCCTCCCGCTGGTTTGATCTCAGGAGACTGACGGGAACACGACTGGAAGAGCCGGTGGGATGTGCAGCCTTTGGAGGAATGGTTGGGTGACGTCTCAGAGAGGACCTGGTTAAAAACAAGGCAGCGCATCAATAATAGTAACAATACTCAGCAATGCACTGTGGGTCCTGCCGAGAGGCCGACTCTCCTCTACCTCCATGGAGCCCG
Organism: Micropoecilia bifurca; assembly: GCA_903067075.1. Lineage (NCBI taxonomy): Eukaryota > Metazoa > Chordata > Actinopteri > Cyprinodontiformes > Poeciliidae > Micropoecilia > Micropoecilia bifurca. Next base: position 6,977 of record CAEGAF010180548.1, on the reverse strand, counting down.
TCTTGCGGTTGCGGATCATCGGAGAGCGTCTCTGCAGGTTGATGAGCTCTGTGACTGGAAGAGCGTCGTCCGTCTGGTCCTGGGAAAGATCCTCCAGGCTTCCCTGATTGGGCTTTTTGTCCTCATTCTGATTGGTCAAAATACGGACAAGTCATGTTTTCACCCAGCAACCCATTATGGATCATTTTATGAAATTATCAACGAACCTGGCATGGATGCATAGGTTTCATTTCCATGTCATTGGAATTATGAAAACAAATTTGCATATTGGAGAGACGGAACAAAAAAAAACTCATGTTTTTTTGTAAAACTTTTGCTTTTTTTGCCTCATCAAAATCAGTCAGTTTCCCAAAACTGCAATGGAAAAACCTTTTTTGCACCAGTGATCAACTAACGGATGTTACTACTGGTGGAAGAGACAAAGAAGACAACAGGGAGCGGCATGATTTTTGGAAATAGGCCTACTCAAAGTAGTTCAACCCACCATCAGTCAACTCACATCTCACATTTTTGGGAAAGGTGCTATGCCACTTGGAAAAAAATAAAAATACAAAATATATATAAATAACTCCTAACACAATCACAGACCTCTGATGAGGCGGGGCGGAAACCAAAGCCCAGCGGCACGTTCTCCTCATCCTCACACCCTTTGACCCCCGGGCTGAAGTGGAGCTCCACGTGGAAACGTTCCTCTGAGGACGGGTCCTTCTCGCGGACATGAAAGAGACGACCTTCTCGTTAAGCAATCCGGAGATCAGCTGAGGAAGACGAGCAGCGGCCTGCGGACCGACCTTGTTGTTGTCTTCGTACAGCATGATGACAATCTGCGTCATGTAGTTGAGCTCAGTCACGGCGCTCAGGTAGTCCATCGCCTGCTTCCACTGCTGGTCCTTCACCTCCTTACCAACGCACACAAACACACGCACAATGCCTTGCAGAAGCATTCGCACGCCCTTTATACGATTCACGTTTCATCACATAGCAACGACAAGCCTCGTGTGAATTGTTGGGATTTTATGAGATGGACCAACAGAGTGGTGGACGAAAAGTAATGCATGGTTTTAAAACATGATGGGGAAAAAAACAGCTGTTTTTTTGTGACGTAAAATCACAACTTTAACACAATTTTAAAATCAAAAAATAACTCAAAGAAAAAGCCTTTTATGCTTTTTTTCCTATGTTTTGCTCTTGTGTTTTTTTTAATCAAAGGAATCCATGATTAGTTCTAACAATAGACTTTATGCGAGAAACATTTATTCAAATGAAAATATACATTTTTAACTTAAATAAAAATGTATATTTTGTACATTTTATTTATATGCTGCAAACCATTCAGGGTAGAGGATGTATGCTAGGTGCTACAGCGCTAGCTCCATCCAGTTACTTCTAGCAGTAGTTTATGAGTTTTAAGCAATGCTCAGTCCTTTCTGGTTGAAGCAGGACACGCTGAAATTTCAGATTTTCTTTCATGTCTGGTGTTGCCTACGAAAGCCATGACTTTTTTTCCTTTTTTTTTTTAATGGTGGAGAATTCTGTAGCTAATAGCTGAGACTCTCTCGACTGTGAATCTCTGCAGCTCCTCCAGAGTTATGGATGTTTTTTTCCCTGATAAATGCTGAAACAGCACCACAATTCAGACTTTTGTTTGTAAAGTGATTCTGAGAAACATTTGTATTCTTCTCCACAATTATGCATCACTTTGTGTTGGTCAGTCAAAACGTTTTAAACATAACACACATTAAAACTCTGCGATTTTTATGTGACAAGACGTGGAAAGGTTAAAGAGGTGAGAATACTTTTGCAAGGCTCTGTACACAGACATTTTAAAACAAAAACAAACAAAAAATTTTTTGTCCAAGACTCGTATGAGTCTCATTTAGCCAAGCATGCATCAGCGTATTTATCTGTAAAGCACATTTCAGCAACAAGGCAGCTCAAAGTGCTTTACATCATAAAAACATAACCAATCACGAAACAAGAAATAAGCATTAAATTTTGTCAAATGTCATCAAACAAATACACATTAATTATGTTGATAAAGGTCCATTCACTACTAACCAAACAGATCTAAACAGGTCTGGTTGTTAAGGCTTGATTTAAAGGAACTAAGTGTTTCAGCATATCTGCAGTTTTCTGGACGTTTGTGCTGCGTAAAGCAATGCGCCACAACAATAATTAATTACAATAATTACTCATGAGGCCCAGATGGTTTCTGGCGAATCTCCAACAATATTTTCAAAAACAAGCTTGAGAGGAAATGACTTGAGAAGGATAAGTGAGTGAGGGCTGTACACACATCCAGCAATCCTCCGTAGCGGAACATGCTGAGCAGGGAGTGGACGTGGCTCTCGCTCGTAAAGTAGAGTCGTGTGCGAACGTGGCGACCAGGGGACATCACTCCGCGGGAATACCTGGACAGCAGGGGGACAGGAACGGACATGAGAGCTGACTGGGTCACATAGAGCAGGTGATCGACAGAACAGCTCTGACTACTACTTCTTACATTAACTTTGATGTTTTTCTCACTTATTTTTACTGTAGTGTGGCAGGTTCCAGAGGAATTTGGTATTTTGTACAGTTTTGGCATAATTACTGCACAGAATGTTTTGGGGGGATTTTCCATTAAAAGGCCTTTTTTGAGTCTGTACTCCAGTTATCGATTCATCAATTAGTAAATCAGTTGCCAGTTTCAATAACGGTTCATCGTGATGAATCTGACGAATCATTTCAGCTCTAGTTTAATTAAGCTTATTTATAAAGTGGAAGTTCACAAAAAATTAATCTCAACGCACTTTACAAAACATGCATTTATAAAAACATTTTAAAAAATTTAAAGTATTTAAATTCAATCACATTACGATTAGCTGTAGTATCAAGTTATTCTACTTTATTATTAGAATTAAAAAGTTTTCTATCCAAGACAGAAAACGTTAAGTGAATTTTTTCCCACCAATAACTTGAGGGAAAAAAATTTATGAGATATTTAACTTCTGAGTTTAATTCACATTTATTTGGTTTCATCTGTGGAAAAAATTCATTCAAGATTTTTTTCTGCTCAACTCCATTTGGATGGAAAAAGCAAGCAAGTCTAAGATAAAATAGAAACTAAGATATTGATCTTTGAAAGGTTAAAGAAACTAGACAAACTTTAGCAGCAAAGTAACCACACGTCTGGGTGTGACCTCACAGAGGGTGCAGCTTGTTGACGGCCTCGTCCTCGTGGGTCCTCTGCAGGTCCAGGTAGATCTTCTTCATCAGAGGGACGCAGTACGCCTGAGCGATGTCCAGCTTCTCCACTTTATTGATGCCGTACTCCTGAAACCACAAGGATCCAAAATGTTTTCACTCTGCATTCTGATCCATATATATTCCTTTGTCAAATCAAAAAGAATCAAACTGCACCAGGCCTGAGGCGAACGAAAGCGATCTGACCTGTGGGATGACGATGTCGGCGAGAGCGCGGGACAGCCTGAAGAGCTCCAGCGTGTCCTCCAGGCCAACGGAGGCGTTGTGCTGCGAATCATACTTGATGCAGTCGTAGATGTCCGGGATCTTGCTGATGTCGTACCGGCCGTTCTTCATACGGAAGTCCCTCTCCAGCTTGGACCAGCGCTGCAGCATCAGCTCCAGCGTCTCGCTGTGGTACAGCTGCAGATCTGGAGAGAAACGCAGGACGACAACCATTACTGAGAAACAGGAAAGAAATATCGGAATGTGTTGTCTACTCTGAGTGTTTTATTTATGTTGTTAAAGCTAAAGAAGTAGAAAAAAAATTATATATAAATCAGAGATTACCCAGAACCTGAAGGTAAAAGTCTAAAGAGTTTGTGTCCAGAATGTGTCTGGTCTGCAGAGATGTTAGATGTTTTGAATCAAATCTATAAACGTACTGGATGAATTTCATCTAAATTAAACAAATGAATAAAAATAATGGAGGGAGACTCAGCATATACACAGATTTAAGGTGTAGCTAAATACATTTTCTAACATTATGACAAAGAAGAACTAATTTAGAAGATTTTAACACCAAAAAATTAAAGTTTTATTTATTTTTAAGTTTTTTTCTCTGCTTTCCAAGTCCTTGGAGAAAACCTTTAAAGCAGCCATCAATTAGGTTGAAACTTTTACAGGTAAAGTAGCTACTGAGCTGGCAAATCCTGTCAGCCACAGAACATGTTGGAATTGGAAATGTTGAGTTACGGTATGGAAAAAGGTTTCTGCAGGTTTCAGCAAGTCAAACTTAAAACCTATTTAAATTCAAATTAAGGCCGAAGAAGCAGAAATGAGCCAGTGGAAAAAAGAAACGTCATCCAATCAACTGGTGAAACATTCACACTTACCCATGCTAGCTAGCTAGTTAGCAAGGTTATATATTAGCAGCCAGCTGGCAGTAGCCTCAATCGTCTTGAATCACAGAACATATTCAAGATGTCTGCATGTGATTTAAACTTTGGCCGTGACAGAAAGTCTCGAGCAAGGCGAGTCGGTCTACCTGCGGATTTGGGGTCCTCCAGTCTCTTTCGAATCTGCGAGGTGAGGCTCTGAATGAGCGCGTAAACCTTGTCGCAGGTTTTGACTGGATTCTCTATGACTTTCATTGAGTTCACCAGGGACGGGCTGCAGGTCGGGGCCAACTGGACCATGAAGGAAACACAGAAAGACTCATCTGTCAGCAGATATGAGGCAACGTTTTGAAACAGCCTGTTGACACGCTTTGAGTTACCTTCTGAAAGTCGTCTTGAGTGAAGTCTTGGTCCTTCTGCATGATCTCATGTAGTCTGGCCTTCACCTTCTGCTGGCAGTCAGTCAGAGAGTCGCTGTCGCTGTCCAGGAGTCCATTCATGTTGGCACTCTTCACCATCTGGACCAGGATGGGCGTCAGCTCGCCCTCCAGAGCCAGGAGGCCCTGGACACAAACACCAACAGATGGAAACGAAGTCGAGACGGAAACTACTGGAGAAATATGGACTATGCTTAAAAGCCAGAAAGGAAGGGCAGAGACGATTAATCATGATGAATCAATTATTGAACTAATCGGTAACTAATTTGGTAATCGTGGACTGATCATACTCAGAAGAAAAAAAAAGCCAAGCGCTGAATAGAACAGCTGACTCAGCAGTAATTCAGACAAAATTGTACAAAAATATATAAATTTTGCAACAAAGAGAAACAAACAAAACAACTTTGTAAATATGTTCTACCCAAAAAATCAAGTGGCATCATTTTAACTTCATTTTGTTCAAATTCTCTTAAAAAAAAAAAAAGAAAGAAAATCCTGTTTATTTGCATCTTTTATTGTTTTTTATGTTGCATTAAAAAAGGCTGGAGTGAAAAATCTGCAGAATGTGGATTTCTTTTTTTATTCGATTAATCAACAGTATAAAACTAAAACAATCGTTAATTGTAGCTCTACAAGAAATTAAATAAGTGGAAATACAATCCAGCAACTGCAATCAGCAGAAATCATGACATAATCTCTGTGTGTTTATATTTGTATACTCTTTTGTAAATCTACGTAGATTGAAGAAATTAAAATCAACCAAGACTTGTGTTCTTAATTAATGGTTTTAAATCATACTGTGACAACGTTTCTCTGTGCATAATTTAAAGCCCAACATGGCATTCATAGCTATGTAACCCTCCACCAGCTCTGCGTGTTCCTAACTAAGCTTCATAAACAAAGTTTCATCTGTCGGTCGAGCCCACAGAGTTACCTTGGCAAACGCAGCAGCCGTCATCTGAACCCTGCCTTCGTCAGAGGCATAAATCTTCAGGTCGTGGCGGTAAGTGCTGTGCAGACGCAGCAGGCCGCAGCCAGGAAACCCCGCAAAGTCACCTGGAATATTGTGCACAAAGCAGACCAGCTGGTTTAAAACTTACAGTCAAATTTTTTTTTTTTTTTTTTGGTTCTTTTTTTAAAGGGAAGGCTCAATCAGCGGAGATGTCGGCAGACAAAGAGAAAACGATGATGTGTTGATTTCACCGTAAAATACCGAAGATTCCCCCGATAATCTGCAACAGAGAACCTGAGCAGGCAGAGCGTCACTTTCAGTCCCAATGTAGCGGTCTTAAACCGCCTCGTCTCGTTTCATGTATATGTCGACTTGAATCGTAAAGTTTGAGCTCCGTATAAAATGAATTGAAAGTGAATAAAAGCTGAGTAAACCTTCCGATCAGACGCACTCACCTGCAGGTCGGAGCAGACATTTTACATTCCTGAGCAAACACAACTTTTCATGCTTAAAATAAATCAATTTATTAAGAGTGCCTTGACAAAAGTGTAGTTATCTCAAAACGTTTTCCACATTCTGTCACCTTACAGCTACAAATTTTTGACTAAGTTTTATGTGGTAGACTAACGCAAGAAATGCATTTCTGAAGAGGAAGGAAAATGATAAATTGACTCAGATAATAAAATTAATATTAAAATCCATCTCCTAAAATGCAGCGCTTGGTTTTGACAAGACAGCTAATAGAGCGCTTCACAAATCTGGTCTTTATGGAAGCCAACATGATTTCCATCTAACTATCTGGGGATAGGAGATGATCTGGTCAAATTTAAAAAGTAACCATCTTACATACGCAATTTCTCACAGATATCTCAATATCTGTTGCTGCCAAGTACACCTCGCTGCAGCAAACAGAAAGGGGCGGGGACAGACCACTGTCAGCCTCATACCTTATATGGAAATGGGACCATTGCAATCCGGAAGTGAAGGGGGCGCTATTTCCTGTGTTATCCTAGGTCTCCCGTTTTTATTTTCTTTTGAAATCTGTGATATATCTTCACCTTTAGGAAGGAGTTTCACTCTCCGCATGTATTCAAACTTCAATCTTTTATTTACATAAGCGCAGCTCACAGTTTTTAATAAATCCTGTAGTTTTCGGTGTACTTCTAACTCTGCTCCTTAGTCCCATCTTTTCGGGGTTTACTGCTGCCTCTAGTGGCCTGGCGGTGGTAACACAACTAACATAAT
>CAEGAF010180538.1:0-23848 GCA_903067075.1 Micropoecilia bifurca | reverse complement strand
CAGGTTTAGCATTCCAAAGTCATAAAAGATGACAAATAAAAAACACAAAGAGATTAAGGTGGGGTCTTTATCTCAAAAGTTTTACGGAGTGTCTAAAATTTGTCAACTGTACAGTAGTTTGTGTTTCTACACTACAAGGTACTGGAACCAGCTGATATAGTAAGACATTTTACCCATCTTAAGAATTGTCTGCACCTGCAGCATACTCGTTTAATGATTCAAGCAACTGCAGATAGGGATGCAACAATTAGATTTTTTGTGGCAGGTTTAGAACTTTGCAGGAAGAACTTAAAGTAAGCTATACAGCCTTCCTGTTAGTGCAAAGTGAGATTTTTAGCACATAACTAAATGAACTACAGACATGTCTCACACTTGATTATCTTGCAGACTTGGTTCTATAAGAATCTACAATAGTCAATTGCACACTCACACCTCTCCAAATGAACCGTATTTCTAAGCAAGCAAACTAGAGTTTGATTAAATGGACCAAACAGGGCTGGTGTGAATGCACCCCAGTATGTCAAAAAGAAAAGAAAATCTCTACATCCCTGAGTTTTCTATAATTAATAGCAACTGCATCATATAGCGTTAATTTCATGTGACCAGATTGAATTTGCAAATATGTGAACGGTCAGAGTTTTGAGTGTCAGACTGGTCAATCACAATTCACAACTGATCAAAATTAAGTTTTCTCAACTCATTGCACTTTTTTCATCTGTAATTGTAAATGATCAAATCCACTTGTTCTTAAAATGAGACTGGAATTGTACACATTAAAATTGTTTCCATCTTGCAGGAGCAGTGTTTTCATTTCAGTTTCCTTTAAATAAATTTAATTTCATTTGAGCTCAACGTTTCTGCTTGCTAGATTATTCATCCTGATGCCAAATTCTACCATCAGGAATGGTTATAAAATCAGAGTCAGAATCGCGTATTGGAATTACCAAAACTACAATCACAATAGCACTGCTTGGCCAGATGCTTGCTTGTTCAAGACATACCTTTAAAACATGCACAAAAAGTATTTGCATGTCACACAGTCTTACTTTAACACCACTAGTTTCGTCCTGGCAAAACAATAAGCAGTGTGTGTGTGTGTGTGTGTGTGTGTGTGTGTGTGTGTGTGTGTGTGTGTGTGTGTGTGTGAGCGTCAGAGCTCAGACAGGGCAGGAAAAAACAGGTGGGCTTTAGGGTCAAGGACCTATTAAGTGTGTGACACAAAAAGACTCATCTGTGTGTTAGCTTGTCTGTGATGGTTAATAACCAGCATTTGATGCATCAAAGCATCTCTCCTCTTGCTCTCCAATCTGTCAGCACTGTGCCTGTGCTGCCAAAGTGGAAGCAGATCTACTTTTCAGGGGCCCATGAACCGCCAAAGTGTGTTTAATTACACACCACTGAGGGCAAGCCAGCAGCAATTAAGACAGCAGGGAAACAAGAAAGTCACTGCTTTAATTTGGAGTTGATCAACACAGGACAGCGCTGGAGAGTCATTTACGCCAAAGAGGAAGGTGATGCTGGAAGATTATGTTACAATCCCATTTATTTAAACACAAAATCTTTGCACTTCAAAAGACCAGCACATTAGGTCAATATCCGAGGGAAATATCAGATTTATTTAGCTTCTAATTTGTAGTTTTCAAAGCACTTAATCTATGTGAATGTGTAAGATTAACTCATCAGAATTTGTGAAATAGACAGTTGTTTGTGACCAAGTATCAAATTTATATTAAATTAACAGCACAAGGGTTTCTGGTGTCCATACATACCACAAAGAGTAGATGCCCATCTGGTTACTTTAAATGCCAGCCAAAGTTCAAAAACTTGAATCAGTTCAAAAACTTCAATAGGGATGCACCGATATGAAAATTTTACATGTTCCACTTTAACTATTGGGATGGTTCAAAATGTAGGGGGTTTGTTTTCCCCAAAAGATTTTTAAGGTTTGAGGGGATAATGTCTGTGTACACCAAGGTCTGTCATTAGCATACAGATTGAAATGACAGCATCCACATTTTTATGTCAGTGTTATGATGACAATAACCTCTCACCACCCACGCAAGAAGACAAGTCAATGTGGGAACTTAATGGTAGAGAATGTGCTGGTGAAGGTGTGGATATATAAACAGAGGCAAGCAGTCTCAGTGTGGGAGGTCAATGATGACAGCAGATCAAGACGGTCCAAAGACAAAATGAGCCCAAAAGCTGTCCTCTCATGGGATAATGAAGCGGACAAGACAGGAAGGCATTAAGCTTAGACCAGGGTCTATGTCAATAGCCCTCAGCTGCAGTCTTCCTCTGGCTACCAACTAAGGTAAATTCTATGGTATTTAAGGTTACACTAATGTGGGTATGTGAACTTTGGAGACTTAAATATGTCTGCTTTAAAAAGCACAAGCTAAACCATTTTAACACATTCTGATCCCAACTCGGGTTAACATTTGTGTGATTCCCTCCATTTCACAGACGAGAGAAAATTTAACTAGAAATGTAAAATTAGCTAATGTTGAGAGCTCCCAGCAATAACATGCACACCCAGACATGAACTATGATTGCAAACACTATTCCCACTAACCTTTTTCTGCTAACTCCCTCTAGTATTTACTGGATCTTTGTTGCGAAGTCATTACAAGTATCCTGGCTATGCACAAGGTGACGGCCTTTAAGCAGCCAAGGTAGATACAGCTGAAAGTAATCTTATGTCCTCAACAGGATACACCAACATAATTGAGTTTATCTGAGATATGTTGAAAGTAAACTCAACTCAGGACATGAAAAGTCTCATAGCAGACACGCACAGCTGATAATGAACTGAACATCCCCTGATGTGTCAACGCTGAGTTTATTACAGCAAGAAGTCACCTAGAGGTAACCTGGCTTTTGTTTTGTTCTGACTGTGTATCAATGTGAAACAATTCAAAAAGAAAGAATCATTCAGATAAAGCAATGCCTGTGCGGGACATCTAACAGCTGACGTTTTTGGACAGTGTCCAGTCGAGCTGGATTCCAAAACCATGTCCGAGATGCAATTCCAACAATTAAACACTGTTCATCTTGAATATTTATAGACAAAACCAACCGACTCCTGAATATGATGTGGGATTGTAGGAAAACAGAATCTTGTGAAAAACCAATCTGCATGCTGCTCACTAACAAGCAAACAGTACACAGCCAAAGGGTACGACTCTATCTGAAGGAACAATACTGACTGGCTGAATGGCTGTCTTGAACCGAAAAGGGAAAAACCCTAGGAGTCACACTATGGAGAAGGTGAACACATTTCTGTAAAGGTTTGTGCTAAATAAAGGTAGAATAGGGTACAATTCCAGAAGGTCAGGAAAACATTATATGGCAACAAAGGAGGGCTTCCCTTTTTAGCAAACATTAAAAAAAAAAAAGAAAAGAAAACTACATTGTCCAAATGGCCTCATATAGACCCCAAATTGTAACTACTTAACTTATTCTCTCCGTTGTCTTATAAGCTCAACTGTTTGTTTTGTGGAGCCGGCTTTTCAGAAAGCACCCAAACAGAATGTTCTGTTCCGACAACTAAGATGCATAACTCACCATCTAACTTGCAAACTTGTTCTTACTCCTCATCTTTTTACCCATTTCGTCACATCAAAAGCACAAACTTTAGCATTTTATGCAATCAAGTAACAGAAAATACTACTGAATTCTCAAACAAAAAGAAAATAAAAATACAGGACTTTAAATAAAAAAAAGGTGTGATCTACTTTCCATATCACAGTACATCTTGAAAAAACATTTCAATGCAATTACAGGAAACTTGCCTAATCTTTGCATAATAACCCCAGCTGGTCAGATGATTTTAAAATTTAAATGGCATATCTCTGGACACCAATATGAGCTCATTTTTAAGCACCCAAAAAGACATTACGTTTAAAATCAGTGGTTCAGTTCAGTTCATAGAATACCATCTTACACATTTTTATTTAAGAACTTCAAACTTTTCCAAACCAATTTCTGTAATGCTCACTCCATTTTCTGTCATTTTTACTGCCAATATACCTATAAGCACATTTTCCTATACATTCTTTTCCACCCCTGGAAAACGCTTAAATGAGATCCAATATTTTTCCAGACTTCACATGAGCTCCAGTATTTCCCTCACTACAACTGAACCCTAAAGCTAATCCTTTTTTATTTTTGCAGTCAACTTGAAGCTTTTCATCAACCTTTTTCTGCAGAGTTCTGAGATTCAGAGTGTTTTGCATCAACTGGGCTCAGTTTAATTGAGATCTCAGTTTTCTATTCTGTGTGTAATCAATCTCTGCTCAAGATTTGAGAGCAGGTCGAAATAATGTATGGCACTAATAAAGAGGCACGCCTCAACACTTCAAAGAACCTCATGTGTAATCATTCAAGGTCTGTCTCTCTCTCTCTCTCTCTCTGCGATTAATCATCAACACAACCCAAAAATCGTCAGAGAACAAAGAGCAAATGAAATGCACACTTTTTGATTTCACCTGAACACACTCGCCACATTTACTTTGACTTCTTTTTTCGTCTGTCTAATTCACCGTTATTACAAATAGCTCCCCATTATGAGAGAAAATGCTTTGATTCTATTGTATTACTCTTTGACCTAAACTTTTGTTTTAGCTTAACCCTTGACTGGGGCAATTTATCAGGGGTGTTTGTCAAGAAAGGAAACAGTGTTGGATAAGAAATTAAATAAAAGCAATTTGTTGGACTTTAGTGACACAGAGACAACTTTTGTTAAGAGCTTTTGATGCTTATCTGCAGATAAAGCCAGCCCACATTAAGCAACCACTTGTCTTCACACTCAGGAAGAAGAGTCAAGGAGCTGTTGACCCATCTTGAACAATAAAAGGAGAATTTACCCATGACGTTAGTTTATGTGGTCAGCGTAAAAGGGAAATATACACTATAAAAACAAAATGCAAGAGCAATACACAAAACATGGGATTAAGAAAAATATGCTTTCATAATAATTGACTTCATTTATAATGCCCTTTATGTCAAATTGAAATCTTAAAAGGCACAGTAAAGAACACATTATGAAAACATCTATGCAATCGTTAAAAAGTCCTAATATTTCTCAATAGCAATTTCACTTTCATGTTTTTCTACCTACTTTGCAAAAAAGATCCCAAGCCACAATAAAAGAAGAAACGAATACTTGAACCAATTAGTCTGTGCAAAATTTGTTGGGGTGAAACCAAGGAAGGACTTTGTTTCAATCGCACTAAAATTTTTCATCAAACCCCTGCAGCAGTATCACAAAAGACGACAAGAACTCCTGAAGTTATACACAATGAAGAGTAACACACCCCATACCAAAGCTTTGGAAAATAGTCAAATGAGATGAGTAACCAAAATTTTCCCCTGGTGGAAACTTAATGAACTCTGATGTTTGTTGCTCAGAAATGTTTCCACTTTCAATTTAATCAAAAATTACCGTTTCATTTCACGTGTTAAATTTATCCAATATGTATGTCTTATCTGAATCCATTCATCAGGTCTTGAGTGTAACTAAGTGTTTACAAATTGAAATTTGTTCATGAATCTAAAAAACATAATAATTCTAAAAACCTATATACATAAATTTTTTTGCCATTTTATACAATTAAAGTTTTTTATTTTTTTGTATTTAAGACCTTGAAATTTGCTTGCAATGCTCAGCACTTAGCAGAAGAAAGATAATAAGCTCATTATTAAACTTGCATCCAAAATAAAGCTTTGCACATTCTATGTTTAGATCGTGTTTAAGTCAGAATATAGTTTTAGGGAAGTTTGGCGTTCTCTAAACATCACTGAAAAATTCATCACAATAATGACGCATGGCGATGACAATGTCATGCTGTGGTGATGCTTGGTGTGAAACAATCCTAAAAAAAGATTAAATTCAATTCAAAAATACTTTGGCGCACAGAAAGACTGCATGTTGTTGCAACTCATATCATCCAGATATCTCCAAAGAGTTGTCATGGATGGTGGTGGAATGGAAGAGAATATCTCTGGCAGCAACAAATCTGAAGAAGCCTCCGAGTCTGACTGTTTCAGCAAGGCAGCAGAGTTCATGGATGACACCATCTTTCATTGGCAATCCATCTCATCTGCTAATTCATCTCATCTGGTTTTGCTGCTCGTTTTTAAATCTCAGTGTGGCTGTATAACTATAAAGCAGGTCAGAGAAACGAGGTTATGATCCTTGTCCATTATGCTTGATGAAAAAGATGGCTTGAACTTCTTCCTTCTCTCTCTGCTCTTTGGTCCTTCTCTGCATCTATGAAGCATAATTTTTTATCTCATCTGGGATTTGGAGTTCAGGTTCATTTGAGCTTTTGAAATAATCAGCTACTTATAGTTGTAAAAATAATACCTTGTTGTCATGATTACATAACTGTTAAAATATAAAAATCTATAAGAGCAAAACTCCTTTCCATCTGTGAAGCTTCCAAATCCAGAGGGAATAAGTGTCCAAACATGCAGTGTTTCTACCAAAATAACTAACACAAGTCTACAAAAAGAACAAATCAGAAGCAATGTAACAAATATTCTAACATGCTGCCCCCAAATCTAGAAATTTGTTAAGGGGTTTCACATGATATGATGCTGAGGTTCATTGTTCAGCAGTACAACAACCTTATGCATCATTCATCATTTGTTTTAATTGAACTTTGTAATATGACATCTGAAAAAGTTCAAGGTATATGAATACCTTAGCAATTTAGTAGGTTTGGAGATAAACTCTGTTGTATTGAGATGCAGACATAGATGATTCAACATCAGAAATGAATAAGACAAGAGCCAAGCCTTATTAACTCTGTTAAGCTAATATGAAATATTTAAAAAACACTACAAACTAAGGAACCATAATAGATGCTTTCACATGGAGGCACAAATAAAACAGCCAATCTTACCTCCTACCATAAATCTCATCACTAAATTTCCCCATAACTCAGAGAAGGCAAAGCCACCTAAAAAGCTCATTACCACTGTTACTGCAATGATTCAGCAGCCAGAGTTACTAGGAGTCTAACATGATACTAGGATAGCTATTGACACAGAATCCCGTTACCATGACAGCACATTTTCTAATGCAGTGGTTCCCAAAGTAAGGGTCGGGACCTCTGTTGGGGTCACTAATCAACAAAAATGGGGTCTTGACATATTCTTCAAAATTAAACCAAACCAAAATTATAAGAAGCAAATTTATTATGTTACTTTTAAGAAAACAGAACTCACAAAAAATAAAAAATATACTGATGTATACCCTGTTTAACTGTTTCATATTCTGAGTCATAAATCTCTTTTATTGTTATTTCTATTGGTTTTGAGGTTAAATCTGAGGGAACTACTGCTCTAATAAGCACAATGGGTGAGCCAAATTAGAACAGTGAAAGACAGTCACATGGGTTTAACTTTGAATGGGCTTTAAAAAAAATTAGAGAAACAATAGATCACCATGAAGAATTTAGTTTTAGTTGGTTCCTTGTTTGTTTTCCAAAGAATGGGTACGGATTTTAAAAAGTGTAATCTTATAAATTACACATGTGGGAGAGAAAGTTACAACTGCATCGTAGCCTTCTGCATAAACATTAACTGACTAGAAATGTTCACTCCTTACACCCAAATTTAGATACACCAAGACAGCCAAGAGCTCTTACACCTTCAGAGTTGCACTATAAACATCCTCAAAATGCCTCTATACTCAGTTGGTATGCAACATTCAAAGACATGTGGGAACAGAAACATAAATAACTGGTTTAAAAACTAAAAACAAAACACTTTCTGATGACCAGGTCACCTCACCTGCATGCCTTTGGAAGGCAGAGTCTAAAACCTAGGCAAAATAGTTAGCAAACCACTAATCACATTCTGCACAAGACAAATTTTTAAGCACATTTAGCAAAAAATACTGAAATCTTCCAAGTTGACAGACACGTTTTAACAATACATGAAATCCAATAAGCCTGGAAGAAACTTTCATCTTATGCCTCAATTTTATGGGAAACAAATGGGCAAATTAAATTATGCTTCTTTAGAAAGAGTCAGGGTTAAGGTTACAGAATGATTTATGCCCAGTGTTTGGCACAACAAAGATTATAAAATTATTAATTAAAATCAACCACATATCTGCACTTTTATTGGAGTAATTCAGATAAACACAGCCTTTTATTGCAGAGAAAGACTTGTCACGCCACATGAAATATGAGTTATTAACTTTACACTTCAAGAAAGGGAAACAATCAATGCCATTATACAGAACATAATAAAATGTTACCTTTGATCACATGAAAAAAAAAAAGTATCTAATATTGCTGATAAAACAAATGACAGACAATCCACTGCCTCAATAACGAGTGACTATGCACAGCAGACATATCTGCAGATCAGGTGTTTATAAATGTGAACCGATGTCTCAGTTTGAGGTTTACCAACGGTACTTTGAGGCAGGTTTTTCCGTCTTAGAGCTTGGCACTCCTGACCCCGCCAGCTTTTCTCTACAGCCAGCTTTTCATTCTCTCTCGCAACCGAACCACACTGGCCTCTTTGAGCATCCGCTGCCCACAACAAAACCCACACAACCATCACGACTGCCAATATCACACAAAGACACCATGTTACTACAGCCCACAGCGAGGAGATGGAAAGGAGGCAGGAGGGGAGAACCGATGGTAAACGAGGTTACTCTCATTTTGAAACCGTTTTCTATTTCTGTTTGGTTCTATGTAGTTTATGCTATTGTTTTGCAGCTGGATTGAGGAGAGTTCGACAACAGCCGTCGGGTTTTTACTTATTTATTTTTTCTCCCATACAGAGAGCCGTAGGGCCGAGCACGAGACCTGCCAGGGTGACGGAGTGTCCAGTGCTGAATCAGCGGGTCGCAAGTTGTGTAATCTCTCACACAACCGCACACACAGATCAACAGAACACAAGGTGGGGGGGAGGAGGGGACCGCTTTTCCTTTTACAAAGACACTTTTTCAAACAGAGGAAACAGAGGCCCAAAGTGGTGTTACAGCTGTGGTTGCTCTTAATTTAAAGCCTCAGTGCCACTGAACTGGTCCGTATAAAACCAGAAATAAAATGGGGATTCTTTTGGCCTGACAGAGGTTTTATCCAGAAACATCCACACAAAGTTCCCTCTTTACCAACGTGAGGAACATGCTGAAGATCTCCGCTCCACAAAGACTCATCCAGGCACTCAGAAGTGACTTATAAAGTCGCTTCCTACAGTTTCACAAGACACCACAATACATTACATAGCAAATATATGAAATAAAAATGCAGCCACTTGTCTCAGTCACAGCCACCTGTTAGTTATAAAATTAATAATAAGTAATATGCTTTTCTTAGAGACATCTCATTGAAAACATTAAAAAGAGAAGCCAATGACGGAGCAGACGGGCTGAGATAAAGCGAGGTTAGGTTTTAAAACAATACTAATCTACTACAAAATCTAGAAACCTGACATGTCCCGCAAGCAGAGCTATAATCAGAAAACCCCTCTATGCAACTCTGGAGATGCTGCACAGATCTACAACTCGGGTGCGCGCTCTGTAAATCCATTCTTTGTGGAAATCTGTTGCAAGAAACCCATAAAAAGTCACTTTTGCAGTACAGGACACAACAAACATGGTCAGATGAACCTTAGCATTAATGCAAAATAGTATGAGAGAAACAGGACATCCACACAGTGCACCATGCAACACCTTAAAATACATTAAAATTTAAACGACTATTACAAGTTTTAGAAGGCTTAAGAGTTCAGTGTTAGGTTCAGCCGAATAAAAACAACTAAAAGCTTCACACAGACTTCCTATGAGATGGCCAATATTTATGCAAAGTGCATCAGTAACTTATGAGCCTAAAACTGCCACCCAACACAACTGTCCCCCCAACTGCACAACTGTCACTTGCACCAACATACGAGTCTGCCCAAACAGCAATGAACACATCTATTGTCTGATGTCGGTGGAGCCGCCGCACTGAACTCCTGACACATACAGTAACCATTATGACAGCTGTCAAGATAACATTCTGCTAATTAGACCTGACAAACATTTAATTTGAGCTGCACACATATAAGTCTTAAATTTTTATGCACACTAGTTAATTTTAAAAAAACTTAGCAGGGAAAAATAAATGCACATACAGCAAAAACTTGCATAATAAGGATGGAAAAAAATGAACAAAAATCTAAAATATTGCATAGCTTCTTTTTAATTTCAGAGCACACTACAATGATGTTTACCAACAAATCTGTGAGAATAACAGCTTCAATAAAATGCACAGTGCCTCAAAATATTACAAAAAGGTTTACAAGAATAGTGCAAATATTTTCTGATATGCAGCAATGTGAATAAAGTGCAGTGTTAGAGATATCATGTTTTGTTCGAACATAATATCTTTTTGGAGATGGGTGTGACATAAATTCAGAAACAACCTTTTTAGATGAATGGAATTACTTTATAATCCAAAACTGCCAAGGGGTATGAATAATTATAACCCTAATAATATGCACTTCGTGAATTGAAAGAGGGGAGCTTTCTCGTCTTTTTTTCTGTTTTATTCAAGTCTTGGCTAAAATCTAGTCTTAAAAAGGTAGAAAACCGGCTGGATCTGAATCCAGATGTTGACAGCGAGCCACAGCACAGAGCCTCTCTGTGCTTGTAAAGTCAATGAATATGTCCTGCTTAACACTTTGGCCAACTGTGTCACCTTATCTGTCTGTGTACGTGGAATGTGCAAGAAAGCCTACAGGAACACATAAGCGACAAACAGCGGCTACACACGCGAGAAAACACAACAAGTTGAACTTCATTCAAAATGTGTTGAAACAAGTTCGTCAGTCTGCTCACTCCACACTTACAGACTCATACTCGAGTTTTTAGCGTGTAAATGTCACAATGGATCATTCGGCTGGTGTCATTTTCACAGTTTCCTTGTATTTCCACTCTAAATAAACTTTTAAAAACACTCTGCTGTTTAGCTACCAGATGAAAGCCAGGTGACACAATCCGTCAGTCCTGGTTTCGGAGACCACGGAGAGCCGTGGATAAATACAAAAGTGCCAAAATGCAACAAGTGAAACTCACCAAAGTTTGTTCATACTGCAAGGCTCGCTGGTCCGAACCGTCCCCCGCCATGGCTCTGCTCCGTAGCTCACCCGGCGACTAGATGGAGGGACTTTCGGCTTGGAAATGGCACAAGAAACCCGGTCAGCGACGTCTCTCCGCGCGCTGGCTGGTTAAAACGTCAGTCCGTCTCAAGTGTCCGTACAGCAGTTCACTAGGTGAACTCTAACTTCACGCTGCGCCTCTGTTATTGTGCTAAAACGCTTCATTTTATAGCTCTAGTTCCCAGCAAGAAACACGCGCGAGGCGGGACTTGAGTGTGGAGTGGAGCCCAGCCTCCTTCCATAACCCGTCAATCAAAGCGAGGAGAAACTCGCTGCGTGGGACCTTCACGTGAGCTCATAAACAGGAAGAATGAACCTCCATTGAGAATTAGTAGGGAAATCCTTCTGCCCAGGTGGAGGGTGATTACCCGGACTTGTAACAGCAAAAAACTCGCGCAGACCACTTTATTTAAGTACAGAATCAAATGTTTCATGGCATTTAAGTCGAGACAAGTTCATTTGATTAGCACATTTCAGCAACAAGACAGTTCAAAATGGTTTAGAGTAACCAATTATGAAACACGGCAGTAAACATGTGGAAATATTAAATATACTGATCAATATTCCAGATTTATTAATCAAAGGCGACTCTAAACAGGTGAGTTTTTAGAGTTGTTTTGAAGCAACTCAGCGTTTTAGCTGTTTTGCAGGTTACTGGGAGTTTGTCCCAGATTTGAGGAGCGTAAAAACTAAATGTTGCTTCTTGTTTGGTTCTGGTTTTAGGGATGCAGGGTAGATTTACACCAGAATACCTTATTGATTTGGAGGACTGGTACACCTACCTTCATGTATTTTGATGCTAATTAAAATACGCTCATTAGGCATTTGTAAAATAAATGTATTTTAAAGTATACGTTCTGTGCTATGGGGAGCCAGTGTAAGGACTTTATAACTGGGTAATGTGTTCTATTTTCCCAGTTTTACTGAGAACGTGAGCCACTGCATTCTGGATCAGCTGTCTAGCTGATTTTTTTTAGTCAGACCTGAAGCCACTGTTGCAGTAATCAAGTGGTCTAGTGAAATGCAGGGTGAGTTCCTATAGGTCTTTTTGGGATGCTAGTCCTTGGATGGATGGATGGATGGATGGATGGATGGATGGATGGATGGATGGATGGATGGATGGTGATCTTAGAAATGTTCCTCAGGTGACAGAAAGCTGACTTTGTAATTGTCTTTATGTCTTTGAATGTTCAGGTCCATCACTACCCAGATGGACCCAGATTTTGGGCCTGATCACTAGATTCTAGTTGTAATAATCAAAGCTACGTGTTGACTTTAGATATTTCCTCTTTAGATCCAAACATAATAATAATCTTATAGAGTAGAAAGATATGAGATTAAGGTGTAACCTGATAAGGGATGTTTAATCAAATGTTAGTGTTGATGTATTTTTGGAGTGGAGCCTTTAATCAGAGGTGCTTATACATAAAATGTTGGTCACAATATTGTTTGCAATTCAAGTTGGGCTGTGATTGTTGTTGCAGCTGTTTTTTTCCAGAGCAGACTTGATGACACGTCTCTGCAAAAACTTCTCAGGTTAAAGTTCATCAAGCATCAAAGTATCCATACCTACAAGGCATCTGACACAATAGCAGGTCTCTAACTCAGCTGAATGGAATCCAGTCAAAGGTGTGTACATGTTCATTTCTGTAACACTCAGATGAATTCATAATGCATTACACCTTTGAATGGTATTTGTATATATTTTATATTGTGAAAAAAAAAATGATTTGAAAGTCTTTTACCAGCTTCCAAACCCTTCCAACGTCTAGATGGTAAAGGTTTCACTATCATATGACAGTTCACTTCATATTATTGTCAAATAAATCCTAAATAGAGCTTTACAATCAACTCTAAAATTATTTTTGAACATTTCTGCATCTCTGGTTCTAATGACTTAATGTATTGACTTATTGCAATGGAAAGCACTTTTTGCTTTAACGTTTTGTCTCATGCGCTTCAAAAAGGACAGTGTTATGTATTTTGCAGGAACATAGTGCCATTTTAGAGCATAATGAAGTAACTATGTCACTGTCAGATGTTATGAAAATGCTTCATATATCAATTATTGAAACCTACAGTGATAATATTATCACATATATAGATAGTTGTTTGCACTTCTCCTGAACATCATACCCGCTACATATGTTTTTAATCAGACATCTGTTGCATACATTGACCTTAGAGGCAGTACTCTTAAGATCACTCCAGTTCAGTGGTGGTGGACTTGACTCCATGCAGTGGAGTCAAATCTTTCTCTTTCTTTGAACTCTTTTAATACATAGCGCTCTTTGCTGTCACGTATCAAAATTACCTCAGACATTCTTAGCATTTCCCTTCCATTTGACAGTGCAAGTTGTCCCTGCAAAGCCTATTCTAAAAGTCAAGCCTTTTCCCAATACTTTAAAGTTTTTAAGGTATCTTTATAATTTATCCAACATTTGCAAGAAAACTTTACAATCACCTGAATGTTGGTCCCAAACCATGGACTTCAGTTACAGAACATAGAGAAAATCTTACTAAGGAAAAAATAATGTTAAATATCAATTAGGATATCAGTAGTGATACATGCCTATTTTCTTCTTTCTCTTTCTTTGACCTCTTTTAATACATAGCGCTCTTTGCCGATCGAGAACTTTCCACCAGAATCATAATAATAATAATCAATTTAATTTGTACCGCACTTTTCATTAGCAAAAATCTCAAAGTGCTACACAGTGTAACTAAAATTATAGATAAAATCAACATCAAAGAAATCATGTGGAGGCAGAATAGGCTTCCTTAAATATAAATGTCTTTAAGCATCTTTTGAAGTCAACCAGTGGTTGTGGAGCTTTCAAATAATCCTGGCTCCAGAGACGGGGGGGCAGCCATAACGAATGCCCGATTTCCCATGGTCCTTAATCTGGAGCGAGGAAGGTGGAGAAATTGTAGTCTTGTGATCGTAGAGATCTGGTGGATGAATGTGGAGTGAGAAGATCCTTCAGATAATCCGGTGAGGTTCCGTTTAAACACTGATGGGTGATGAGAGCGATTTTGTACTGAATTCTGTAGGTGACAGGAAGCCAGTGAAGATCATGCAGAATAGGTGTGATATGGTCAGATTTACGGGCTCTCAATAGAATCCTGGCTGCGATGTTTTTATGGATTCCAACAAACAGAGAATTGCAGTAGTCGAGCCTGGAGGAGACAAAGGTATGGACGAGAGTCTCGGCATCAGAGAAAGAAAGAAACAGATGAATTTTGGAGATATTACAAATGAAGATGAAAGAAACAGATTTTAAACAAATGCTTAATGTGATTTTCATATGTAAGATGAGAATCCATTCTAACTCCAAGATTTGTAGCAGTGGTGGAAAGGGGGATGTCTTGTCCAGAAAAGAAAATAGTCGTCAAAGTTGAAGATTGAACCTGGTGAGGTGTTCCGATCAACATGCTCTCTGTTTTGGATAAGTTTAACTGAAGAAAGTTCTGATTCATCCACGTACTTATCTCTTCCAGGCAAGTAGTGAAGGGAGTGAGTGAAAATGGTGGCACAGGATGGTCTGACCAGTTGCCATCGCAGTTTCGCCCTTGTCAAATTCTCTTTGAGATTAATATGTTTACTTTTAAATAGTATTATGATATAAAATTATACAATATCTATTTTTGTGTCAGAATGGGTTGTATGCTGAATGCACGCTTAGTTGAATAAAATTATTTTGTAAATATAAATTTACCCAAAAACTTAGAGTGTCTCCTAGAAGGCTTATTTCTTTGCTGTATTTTTCCAAGAACTGTTCCTCTGGGTACAGAAATAAAACCTCTATTTACTATGTCTGTAAAGCTCACACCCACATGAGTACAATCATTACTCAAAGATTTCTTCTAAGTATAAAATCTGTTTCTAGTGAATCCACTGTAGTTTGGATCAATAAGTGGAAAATTGTTCAAAGTATTTGATGTCAAAAGATCAGATTTTAACGTCAGGTCAGTTGAGCAAAGGAGTTGAAGTTGAAGTTCAACTTGTGGTTGACTGAATTTGTCTTGCGATACTTGATATAAAGAAACTGAAGTGTTTGATGTTCTGTGGCAGTGATGTGAAATAAATATGGGAAAATCTATTCATAACTGTCAACAGGAGGTTCACCTTAACACAGAAGAATAAAAACACTCAGGCTTCAAAGATTGTTAAAAAAATGTGTGTTTACTGTGTTAATGATTAGACTGACTGCTTTGTGCAACGCATGTCTGAAAGTTACAGCGTTTGTGGCTTAAAGTCCTTAAGAAATCAATCATGTAATGTTTAAACACTTGCATGCTATCTCACTGCCACAAGTTCACCAACATGTGGTCAAGTCGATCTTATTGAGATTTTACATCTGGCCTTATCTTAAAAATGTAATACTGCTTTATCAAATACAAAGCTTTTTGTATGGATAATGTGGTTGTTGATTTTTGTTGTTTTTTAGATCTAGATGCTGAACTTTGACCCCATGTAATCAATGTGTAAAGACACAGAGTTGGAAAGCATCCTCTGTAACGTCAGAAAATCTTTAGTTATACACTCAAATAGTGCTATACTAGACATTTCATTGGAATAACAGGTCTTCCTCTGTTAGACCAGCGGTTTCAAGGTTAAACAAGGATTCCAAGAAGCTACTAATTTACAGTGGAAAATGGCTGGAGGTATGAGAAAAACACAAATACTCAGCCTCAAGATCAGACAATGAGCCATTTTCCATCAGTTACCCAGATCAGGGTCATGGTGGCTACATGGAAAACTGATTTCAGTCATTTTTTAATCTTGACCATTGTTTTAAATGACGGATAAAATAAAACAGTCAGCAATCAGTTAGCTAAGCAGCCCTGGTCCATTTTTCCAGCATTTTCTCTCCCAGTACATACACACATTTTATTCTCCCACTCCTGTCTGGTTTCTCCTGTTATCTCCCTGTTACTTCCCTACAGTTTTTCCTGCCATCCTTCATTTCCTGGGTTCCTGTGAAAGCAAAACAAATTTTATCCTTTAGGCATTTATTTATTTATTTATTTATTAAATCATCAAAATCTACTTGATGCCTCTGGGTCCATCAATATCAACACAACCTGCAACATGACATCTTGGGGTATGTCTCTTTCAGCTTTCCCAATATTGAAACCTTTTTTTTTCTTCTTAAATAACTAATTCCATAAAATCAGATGGAGATCAGCAACAGTAATTTTCAAATCTTGCAACAGGGTCTCAGTTGGATTAAGACTTGTAGTTTGACCAGGCCATTTCATGCTCTAAAGTTATCACAGATCTAAGCAGATACATTGGTGCACTATTCCTAATGAATCTTAGCTGCGCTAAAAACCACACAGAATCAGTTTTTCACTGACCCCAGTGGGCCAGTCACTTTGTAGCTCTGAAGCTGGTTTTTATGTCACATTACATGTTTTGTAATATTGTATTGTATAATCTCTACAAGTTACTCCTCCTGTCTTCTGTCTTCTCTTTGGGTTCATATTTAATCAGAGCTATGACAAATATATTTAAGTTTTTTTTAAATCTGAAAACCTTCCTCTTTTGGCATTTAGACAAACAGTCTATGTGTATTTTGGAGGTGAGCGCTCTTTTTTGTTTGTTTTGTTTTTGTTGGATGAATTTTCATCTGTCTCAGCTGTGGCAACCAGGACCCTGATATCGTGCACCACCACAGACTCACTGTGGAAGTTGTCTTCTTGGTGTGGTCTTAGTCTGGTGTGAATGGAAACCTATTTTTCTGAAACCATTGAAAACTGGGATTTGGGCTGTTGACTGCAGCACATATTTAAAACCGAATATTGAAAAGATTAAGAAATAAATGTGAAATAAATTCAGAAACGCCAACACAAGAGTTGAGCGGGGAAAAAAACGGTTTCCTTCTGGTATCAAAGCATCTTGCATCAAAGCTGATTGATTAATTTGTTTAGAGAGGTCAGTATGATCCATGCCAAAGATTACAGCACATGAATCATAGAAGCATGAAAAGCTGTTTTGTCTGTAGGACCTTGTGATCCCTTTAGGCATTTTTTCATGTAAATCCGAATGTTTGATCCCCACATTTAAGTCAAAGTTGCTCTCAAGCATGAGGTCATAATGCGCCCTCTTCTGGTATAAGAATAAATGGCCTAATTTGACTGAAACTGGTTGATTCATACGCTATTGCCGTGATCCACATTCCTCATATTCCTCAGATTACACTTACCGGGTTCTCATGTCTTTGATCAGATTTCTGTTCCAAATTCATGATATATATATGTGTGTATATATATATATATATACTGTATATATATATATATATATATATATATATATATATGAAACACTAACATGAAACACTAACATGTCAAAAGAATGCAGTCACTATAAAATCCGATAATCCTCTAACACCTTCAACATTGCAAATCTCTAAAGGTGTGGTATTATGTATTTTCCAGGTAAATGATGCTATTTTGTAGCACCATAGCACCGTTTTTCTTTTATAAGAAATACTGTATGTACTGAACATAAGTAAAGAAATTCGACTTTGCAATTTAATGCCTTAAAATTGGCCTCCGTCTCTTTAAGAAGCTCATTCTCTTTTCAACACTCTACCTTCAGGATCGCAGTGAGATTGAAAGTCTGTAATTTGTATGGCAGGTACACTCAATGGAATCTAAAAGTGCGTCTTCAAAGACTTATGAAAGCATGCCAAACTTATTTTTGATTTGTATAACTTGGTGAAAAGCACCACCTAATGTTTGACTAATTCACTGAAGTCCTTAAGGACTTAAAGTGTGACGCTATAAAGAAGAGGCTGATCAGTTTTGAATTTTTATAGTTTTATTTTGAGAAAACATTTACCCACTAGTGTTCAACCCCAAAGCAAAAAATCTAAAATGACCTAAAGTATTTTCACACGGAGACAACAAGGACCTGATTTTTCCCTTTTGTTCACTCTTCTGTTTGACTGCAGGACAACTTGTTTGCTAAAAGCTTGCAAATGTGATAAGTGGATCCCTGAGGGGTAAAACACACTTACAGAATGCACAGACAGATTTGACCAAAGACATCGGACTGACGGAGGATGACCACTGCTTTTAGATGTGGGAAGAAATGAACAAATAGTGGGTGGAGTTTTATCAATGTTCAATTGATTTTTAGATCGACGTTTCATTGGGTATGAAGGTAATTAGGACTAGAACACTTTATGTTCCAAATGAATAAACTAATAGTTTAATCAAACATTGACCGAACTGTTATGGAGCTGGCACATAGCTGGAGGGCCAGTTGGAAATTAACGGTCAATGAGACGGAGAAACTACAGAAGTAACACACTGGCTTTGAAAGTGTGTTAGGAGGAGCATGAGTAAGTTGCGTATTAAGTTATAGCTTAATATGCCATAATTGTCCATATTAAAACACAGTCTTGACTGTTTGCAAGTCAAGAAAATCGTGGTTTATGATTTGTAAATAGATACTTTATGTTCTAAAAGAATAAGTTAATAGTTATTTAACTTTATTGCGTGAAATAAGAACTCTGGCTCTCACAAACCTCTTAGTTAATCTTTAAGAAGCCATATATTATCCACTCATTATCTGTATTAATTGCACCTGTTTTAATTTATTACCTGTATGAAAGTCCACACACCCACGCTCCAATTCAATATTTTTTGAGTCTGAACTGTATTTGATTATCTCTAAATTCAAATCCATTTTGTATTTAAGTACACAACACTTACAATAGGTATAAGATCTTCAAAAAAGTTTGAAATTCACAAGACCTTTATGATTAGACAAGCATAAAAGAAACAGTATTTAGTCTTATCATTTTAATTCTTTAAGGTTAATGTTCACATGAAGATAGTCTGAGGGACTCGGCTCCATTGGATGGAAAACGTCTAGCTGCTTCACAGTATTTTGGTTTGGTTGACTTTCACATCACACTTAAAACTGTGACCATCTGCTTTTCCAAAGTGCTATCACAAGAATCTGTCCAATATGAGCAGAGAGCGAAGTGTCCAGCATGTAGCTCTGTGTACATGAGACAAATGCAATCAGTCCAGAGAGAGAGAGAGAGAGAGAGAGAAGGAGGATTATGTGCTGCAGTGGTTACATATACACCAAGTGTTAGTATAGCAACGATGGTTCATCTTCTCTCTTTTGTTCTCCAAGTAGTCCATTTGCTTTGCCATTGTAAGGACACCATAGATGCAGGCAAACTGAGATTAATGCTTTCAGATGCACAACAGTTAACAAGATTAGTCCAGAGTTTGAAGGAATGTCGCGTGGCATGCCATTTGCCTGGGTGAGTTTACCCACAATGTTCTTGGTTGCAGACCAAGACCTTTTATTTGACGTACCATGAACGCAATGACGTGTATTATTTCATAATATTTTATGACAACTTGTGGATTGCCCTGTAAATGTCAAGTTTTGGGGTTTCAGGACTTTGTCATTGTGCTAGCTTGAGTGTATTCACATTGAGGCATCCAGTTAGTCCAACAATACGAGCCCTCCTGTGAGTCAAGTTACTGCATTTACCATGGTATGTGTTAACCTATGGTCGGTAGAAAATACCACAATATTTCATGACATCTACTCCACTTCATTTCTATGAAAGGTCTCTCTGATCTATAGGGTTTGAGTGGAACAAATTTTCAGGCTTGAAGTGGATTTTTGTGGAAGAGCACTCTGCTTCTTTTTAATGCCGTAAAAAATGATAAATTAAGCAGTTCCAGCCTCTATTTTGTTGCTTCAGTCCCTCTGAATAAGATCTTCTGTTTCCACAGCTGAAACAACATTTTGAATTTCTAGTTTATGTAACATGCAATTTATCAAGAACAATAAAGATTCGTAGCAGGAATATGAAAATGTATGTATGACATACACTGTCACACAAATGACAGTGTATGTCCTTATGCTCATTTAGTTTATGAGCATAAATTAAATATTATGCCCAAAGTCCTTGATTTAGTTTTCAAATGCACAATACTTAATTTTTTTTTTTTTTTTGCAGAGTAAAGATTTATGCGCACCATCCTGAAATGGTAAAGCTGTCCAGTCTCTTTTTATCTGTACATGCATTTTCACATCAACAGTTGAGGCTGTAAGTTCTTTGATGATGCCTTTTATGCATCTTCCAGTCTGTGTTCAGGATGAACTTCCTTGAATTACCCAACCTTGAGATAATGCCATTTGTTTTGAACATCATCTACATGCAGAATATCTCTATCCAGATTCATATTATTAAATTCAGTGTTCAGTTAATGTCTCCTGACTCATTGCACTGGATGCTGAACCACTTGCACTTCACCACATCCTGGTCCCAGCCCTATAAGTTCTCAAACATGGTCTACAGTCATCTAACCACAGTGTTAGCTGCCAGATAAACATCTGAAAACATGTCATGTAACATGTGGTTCAAATAGGGACAAAGTGTAGACGGGAAGTCAATAACTCCATGCAGTCTGCTGAATTTCCTTAGAAACTTTTTAAACTGTTTTTGAATAATTAACTGAGCTCACTGTACTATTTCATAACCATGGCGTATGTAGGATTGAACTGAATTCAGTTTTTTAGAAGTTTCTTGAGATGACAGTTGTTGTGAATTGGCACTACACAAATAAACTGAATTGAGTTGAGCTCAACTTGTAATAAGCACTTGTTAAAGGTTTGATGATGAAATAGAAATTCACTAAACTGAACAAAGCAACTAGAGCAAACAGCAGAGTAACAGGCAGGGTAGCTGAAAAATCCAGAAATGAACAATCAGAACCAGAGCTTAGAGGAGGAAGGAGCAGAGAAGGAGAGATGCGAGATAATCAGAGGAGATGTGGCACAGCTGCGGCAGAATGAAAGCAACAAGAAACTGAGCAATGGAGAAAAATTAAGACAGATTAAATTAAACTGAATTAAGACTTAAAATGAAATACAAAATTGGGGGGAAAAACAATAACCAGAGAACTGAAGGAGCAGAAAAGGGTTTTGGGCTTCAGCAGAGGAGCAGGTAGACAATAATATGGCTTCGTTTGCACTTTTCGTTCTATAGTTTTCACTGTCATCCACTGTCATCCACATTGCTGCAGTTAGACCCTCATAACTGCAGCAATGTGTAAGCTCCTAGCTTGATGCTATGCTTAAAACTCTGAATTTCATTTGCTATGTTGTTTTACAATATATTTAGGCTACCTTAGTTGCACTGTTATTCAGAGAAACACTCCCTCCCTTGTGCACCAGAGTTTATCATTATATTCCAGTCATATTGGGTTTGTCACAGTGCTTTTAAATCACTGTTTTAGGCACTGCTGTCTTAAGTCTCCAAACATTTGTCCAGACTTCATCCTCCAGACTGGACAAGTCATAAAGTAATACATCTTTTTTGTATTAACTCACACTCTAGCTGGAGACTTTGCTGTCACTACCTTCCTTCTGGGTGTCTAATGTCTTCGGCATTGCTGCCCTGGTTTGGAGTTTCAGATTTAATTGCATCATTTTTCAGCAACTTTCTAAAAGTTGGCCTGCTCTATGATGGACTTTTACAATTGTATTTTTTTTAATTATATTTCGTGATTTTGATGATGAAACTGAATCAAATTATTGTGAGCTTCAAGCCTGAGCACAGCTGAAAAGGATTATTTGCAAAAAAATGATGTGTGCTCTATTAGGCGTCTCCAGGCCATATAGATGCAAAATTGGGGTTCTGCTGAAGGAGCAGGAAGGTCTGAAACACAGCAAGTTATTTTTCTGAGTTTTAAAGATGGGATGAATATTGCTGCACAGTGCAGCTAGGGAGGAGAAAACCTTGTCTCTGTGCAAAATGTGTTACACATAACCGTGGAGGCGAAAAGGGTGGGTCAGAATGAGTATTATTGTGAGTATTCTGACATTTATTACCAAGACAATGGGCAGAGGAGGATGGACAGGCAGGTTAATGAACATCTAGGCATTGTTATGGTCAAGTAGAGAAATACTTGAGAGGTGATTCATTCACAGGAAGGCACAGGGGAATGACTCAGATGGGATCTGAGCTAAGGTGGAGTTTGAAGCAGACATGTTGGAGAACAACCAAGGAAAATTTCTCAACCATAAACAGACAATCTGATGGGGAGTGAAAGCTTTGCTTGTTAATACATTCAGTAATGACTGACTGGTTAATTATAGTGGCAACTCCACAAACGAGAGCAGTGTGTTAGTTGGATGAGAAAAAACACACTGCACTCAGAACAATTATTATTCATGCACATAATAACAATGAAATAATAATTAGAAGTGATGCTGTCAACCGTGGAGGAATCACATGAATTCATGACAAGCTGACGCATTGTTCATGGATTTTAATAATTAGGCTACAGTAATTTACTGATTCAGTCATCGTGACTTGCACATAATAGCAGGAGTTGGGTGAAAAAGCAAATATTGAACATGACCGTGGAGGTGGAGATGATCCACAGGTGATCATATTATTGTGAATATTCTGACATTTGATATGAGGACAGTGGGATTTTATTGTGCTCTAAAGTTGCACAAGACAATAAAACTGAAAAGTGTTGCAGAACCAAAATGGAGATTGGAGCTTATGATGATCCTGATGATGATTATTTAATGGAAAAAAAACAAACTTAAAATTATTCCAGGGAAAAACGCACAAGGAGCCAGGGCACAAGAGTATTTGAACAAAATAATTAACAGAAGCAATGTAACAACAAGAGACCAGGAACATCAGAACAAATGGAAGAATCTAGCAAGGATTAGAGATAGAAGAGCTTTAATACTGAAGTGAACAGTGACAAAAAAAGGAGAAGAGCTAATCGCAGGTGATTGGGAACAGCTGGGGAAGAGAGCAGGCAGCAGATAGGAGGAATTTGAAAATGGCTGGAAAAGAGAGCAGAATGGCTGGCAGAGTGAGGGAAGGAGGGGAATGAACAGACTGGGAGGAAGAAAGAAAGAAAACCATTACACTAACAGAACAAATCAAAGGAACCTACCAAATGAGGCCAATATACGACATTGTAAAAAAGATGGTGTATTATGAGGTCAAGGAGAATAGAAAGCAGTTGCGCCATGTTTTGATCAGCTTGCAACAGGAGGAGGTTTTGACCTGAATGAGTAAATCAGGTGTGCTATGGGAATAAACAAGAGGCAGTCAGACAGTGGTGAGGTGTGCAGTAGGAGTTAAAGATGATTATGAAATCGCAGCAGAGACTGTGATCTGTTGTGAGAATAAAGAACAGGTGGAGGAGAGATTGGAGAATATTCTGAAAAGGCAATGCAGAAAATAACATGAAGGTGAAAAGAAAAGCAGGTAAGAGTAAAGCTGCACTGAGCTGAGGCATTGAAGGTGATTGTAATTTAGTATCTACAATCAATCATTCGAGTTAGCTGGATTTGGGGACAAGGTTGAGACTGTTTGGACATGTAGGAAGGACAGATGTTGCACATACTGAACACAGAGTGTGGCATATAATGAAGGAAAGAAAGAAATAATTTAGAAGGTGGAGGAGTAGGAGATATGACCGCAGATAAATATTTTCCATGTTGGTGACTAAATCAGGACATACTGTATGCAAAAGAGAAAAATAGATTAATTTATACGTCTTTCTGTTCAGAAACAAAGCTGAACTGACAGAACAAACACATCTGGAGGTGTCAGCTCCATCTGATTCACATGGATGATTTGCTGCTGGT
>CAEGAF010180498.1:0-21296 GCA_903067075.1 Micropoecilia bifurca | reverse complement strand
ACTACAAATATTTCAAAACATTATTCACAGAAAATAATGTGTTTTTATATATATTACTTTACCAGGAAGGTGGCAGAAAGGTAACTCCATCTCTTAATCCAACCGAAGTCCAAAAGATATTTGTTCCAGGATCCGGTTAGTGAGCTTGAAATGTCGTCTCACCGGTTTTCGCGCTTCGCGAAGGTTCTTCTTCCCATGATGCAATGCGTAAAATGGAAAATACCGTACAAATACCTGTAAAACTAAAAAACGGAGAAATTCCTTCAAATTCTACGGTACATTTACCCGTGTTTTTACAGTTTTTTTTTACAGTGTATCTTCACAGAACAGCAGAGATGCCTATTGTAGGGAACCTTTACATGTAGTCAGACAGTTATTTATTGTTTAAAATAATATTCTTTTTAAAGGTCCTTTAATGCAAATTTCACATTTTGCATGTTTTTCTACATTTGTGTCACTGGTGCTTCTAAAAAACACTTAATAAAACACTCAGGTATTTAGTCACATTCGATCAGCACTGCTCCGTCACCTAGCAACCGCAGAAGAGCTCCGCCCGTCACCTAGCAACCGCAGAAGAGCTCCGCCCGTCACCTAGCAACCCCAGAAGAGCTCCGCCCGTCACCTAGCAACCACAAAAGAGCTCCGCCCATCACCTAGCAACTGCAGAAGAGCTCCGCTTGTCACCTAGCAACCGCAGAAGAGCTCCGCCCGTCACCTAGCAACCGCAGAAGAGCTCCGCCCGTCACCTTGAAACCCCAGATGAGGTCCGCCCATCACCTAGCAACGCCAGAAGAGCTCCGCCCATAACCTAGCAACCCCAGAAGAGCTCCGCCCATCACCTAGCAACTCAAGCTGAGCTCCATCATATTTGGTCAGCTGGTTTTACTGCTGTATGAGCTGCATAATGGCTGCTGGAAAGAACAAGTGTTATTTTAGATCTACCAACCAGAAACCACTTGTGCAGGAGACTCCATTTCTGCTTTTCCAAACTGTTGCCACAATCAGTTTATTTGGATTAAAAGTAGACTAAAATCTCATCGCCTTAGAATAATTTTGTAAATCAAATTTTGTAATAAACATGCTTTATATAGATAATAGACATATACTAACTTTTTTAACCATACATTTAGTGCCGCTCTGAGCCTAGAAAGTCAGATAAAAGAAGAAAGTGCAGGAATAGAGAATAGTAAAATTAGTGGAAGAAAGCACGAAAAACACTTGTTTTATTTTTAATTCCCACCGTCTAAAGCTCTTTGACTTCATTAATGTTTTGTTTTTATGATTTTTATCAGTTCTCCTCAGAGTCTGCAGTCCAGGCTGAAGGCCTTGGAGAGCCACTTCACCTGGGATCTGAACTCCAGCAGGGCAAAACTGTTCCGTATCAGAGATAAGCTGGAGGACATTGGTTCAGATGAGGGAAACGTCTGGCTGGGTCACGTCTACAACCTGCTGGGCTTCATCCAGTACCAGCTGGGCTCCTCTGAAGACGCCCTGAACCTCTTCAAACGGGCCGCTGAGACCTTCCAGAGGCAGAAAAACGCTGATGAAGGTCCCTGGTTGATGGTGAACTTTGGGAATCTGGCCTGGCTGCACCATCACCTGGGAGACGATGAGAAGAGCGAAGACTACCTGTCAAAGGTCGACGGCCTGATGAGGAAGAAGAAGGAAGATCTCTACCCAGAGGTCCTAGCTGAGAAGGCCGGGACCCTGATGAAGTTTGATAGACTTCAGGAGGCTGAAGATCTCTTCCAGAGAGCCATCCGGATGCAGCCGGACACCGTGGAGTGGCGGAGCAGCCGTATGATCGCCCTGCTGAGCAACTTGAAGCACCGCGATGTGGAACCAGAGCCTGACATCTGGGAGGACCTGAGGGTAGCCAGAGAAGAAGATCCAGAAAACCTGTACCTCGCCGCTGTCGACCTGAAGCAACGAGCCAAGAGAGGCGAGCGAGTCAAAGAGGAAGCACAGGAATTATCCGAGAAGATCTTACTGAACCCCGTCAGCAGCTACAGTGGCATCAAACCCCTGCTGAGGATCTACAGACAAATCGAATCCTACGACGATGCGATCGACGTGGCAGAAAGGGCCCTGACAAGGGATCCGGATTCCCGGTACCTGAAGGGATGCGCCGCTCTTGCCTACAAATGGAAGATAGTTTTTTCGAGAAACGGACGCCCAAGTCAAAGAACCTTTGACCGAGCAATCGGCTTGTTGGAAGACGTCATCTCTTGCTACCCTGAGTCTAGTTTACCAAAGAAGTTGGACTTTGCAAGCGTTTGGGCCAAGTCCGGTCGCGGGCTGATGAAACCAGATCAGATCTACAAGGAGATGCTCCAGAAATCTTTGGATCCTTCAGACCAACAGCATGTTTTCAACTGCTACGCCAAGTACCTCAACTTCGACCGGCAGGAGAGAAACAGGTCG
This sequence comes from Micropoecilia bifurca, assembly GCA_903067075.1. Lineage (NCBI taxonomy): Eukaryota > Metazoa > Chordata > Actinopteri > Cyprinodontiformes > Poeciliidae > Micropoecilia > Micropoecilia bifurca. Next base: position 18,872 of record CAEGAF010180498.1, on the reverse strand, counting down.
ATTGAATATCACATGAAGGCTGCAGCCATCAACCACGAGTCTTTCTCCCGGATGAACAGCATCCAGGTGCTGGAGAGGATCCGAGACCGCGGCCAGTCCAGAAGGTGCCCAGAGATCCGGGAGTTTCTGGAAAACCTGGAAGGTGTCCAGACTGTGTGAAAGCCAGACTTTCAGAGATCAGATCCTAATTACTGGTGTTTTTACTGTTAGTCCAATTAGAGATAACAAAGTTTAGCTTTGTACTTGTCAAAGTACATTTGGCTAATTAGATCCATGAGGAACTTAAGGAATGAAATAGATTGAGCTTTAGTAGATTCAATAAGATCGCAGGAGGACTGAACAATTAAGATTTTGAAAAGTCACAATGTTTCTGATCAACTGTAACCTTTTAATCAATAAACTAATTCACATTTTATTTTAAATTCTCCAGTCCTGTTGCTGTTCAGCACCATGAGCTCCAGTCCTCGTTTTGTGACATGAATGTTGTGTCTCAAATTGAATTTCATCATATATTTTTGAACAATCATCTTGCAGGGTTTCCAAGAGCCAAATTTAAAAATAAAATAATCCTTGACATACCGTCTTAAATGCTTTTATCCAATTTTACAATTAAAAATTGTTAGGATATATATATATATATACTTATGAAAAATAATTACCGCTATAGAAATATTTGTTCTTGTAACCTAAAGTAATATTTGGAATCAAAGTTGCATAATCAAAATACTATACATTTATAGTTGTAAATCTTTCTAGTTATACGTTTTACTAATTTTCATTCCTTAGTTGCTGTCGCTACAAAGCTTCAAACCCCAAATTAGAAATATGAGAACATTCACCTGTTTTCATACATTATTCATGGAAGACATTTGTCATCCTCATTTTTTAAGGTCAGGATTATTTACTGAGTTAATCAGCACTTTAATGCGGTCAGCCCGTTGCGCACTTCGGCCACTAGATGGCGTCAAAGCACTAACAGAAACCTGAGCAGATTAAATCACTAATAATTGGCTTCAAGATTTAATAATCTAGTTTTAATGTCTTTCATAATCCATCTGATATAATCTGTATTCACTTCTTATTCTGATGTAAACAATAAAATATAAAGACTTGCTCTCAGTTGTCTGTATAATTTTTAAAAGTAAACATGACAGCAGTATTTTATTATTTTCCAGTTCAGCCAATCAGAGCTTGTATTGGAGCTTTTCCAGCTCTGCTAACCTTTAATCTGTTTATGCTTCAACACTGAAAAATAAAATGAAAATTTTAACATGAAACATTTTGGTAATTTTCATTTTATGGGTTTAATCCTGAGACTATATTATATTATGAATCCAGATTTTCTTTTTCCCCTCATGGATCAATAAGAGGAAGATACGAAACACCAGAACCGCCGATCCAGACGACCTGAAGGCTGCTGTGAAGCAACCGGGCCGACCAGAACCTCAGCAGAACCTCAGGCTGGTTCCTGTATCAAACCGCAGAGAAAATGGAGACGGAGCCACAACCAGACCTGACGTTTCTGTTAAACAGCTAAAAAACTAAAGAATCTCCATCTGATCACCTGCAATAAGATTAAATCTGCAGGTTTACATTTGATCCCAACAGAAATCCAACTGAATGTTGTATCGATAAATTAAATCACAAACAGGATTAAATTCAACTTAATTATATTTCTTAACCAACATTTTTAAAAACTGAGCTCCAGCTCTTACTTTTAAAATCCATTTTCAGCTTCTGAAAAATTAGCAAAAGGCGTCGGCAGCCGCATCACATCCATCAGCTTTTCAATATTCGTTTTATTTCACCTGAAATGTCTTGTTGATTTACTGAGAGCATTAAAACATCGTCTTATAACAAGGTTTTTATTTCTGGGATGTTTTCATTGTTCCGAAATTTAAAAAACAAACAAAAAAAAACATTTCACTATTTACAGTTTTATCTGAGGCGCCTGAAGCATCTGGAGAATATCGTTTTGTTTTGTTTCCAGAACCATCAGAGGTCCAGATGATCAGAACCTGAAACTGCTGGAATAAAAATAAAAAAGTCAAGTACAAGGCTGACAGGAAGAGTTTGGTGGAGGACGAGTCAAAGCCGTCAGTCGGTTCCTCTCCGGCTTTTCTTGTGGCTCTTCTTGGAGCTTCTGTGAAAACAAAGCAAACAGAACCTGTCAGTCCAACAGAACCAGGAATCAGGATTTTACTGATTTTAATGGAAAAACCTGAACGAGTCTAAACACAAAGTGGTGAAGATACAGTTTGAGATAAACTCAGGGATAAATCCACAAACACAGGAAACCTAGAATTTAACTGCTTCAGATTATATGAAATATCACAGCTGGTGTTTTAAACGGTTTGAATCATCAGCAGTTTAAACCCTCTGGTTTTTACCCAGCAGGAGTTTCTTCTGTATTTAGTTGCTAAACGTGGTTCAGATTAAAGCTGCGGGAGACGGAAGCGATCCGGACTCACCGCTCCGGGGTTTTGGAGTGGCTCCGATGTCTGTGGCTTCTGTGGTGACCTGATGGACAAACAGCTGTCATTTACTTCCCATCATGCAGCAGGAGAAAACATCTGTCCTGCTGCTTTAAGGTCTGAACTCAGGTTTAAAATGTTAAAACAAAACAAAGTGACAGATTCGACTGCAGCCGCTGGAGAAGGAAGAACATCCAGAGAAAGAACCGGGATTATTCAGGATCCACCAAACGGAGCAGGAAGCTGAGTCACATGACCAAACTGACGTCACATGATGTCACATGACCAACTAGAAATATTAACAGCAACAGGTGAGAAACGAACATCAGCTGTTCATATAGACCCAGTTTACTTATCGGACCAGAACCGATCCTGATGCCAGTGAGGCCCAGAGCTCCAACCTAAACATGTCACACCCAGCAGGTTCTCTACGGAAGCCCAGAAGGGTCACAAAATAAATACCTATATGTGGTAAATGTTTAAAAATAACTAGAGATCCATGAATCAAATGAGTAAATTAATATCTATCTCAGATAAATGTGAACATTTTGTGTTATTTCACCAGATGTCACCAGGTGACCTTTGACCCCATCCAATCACTGAACAGATGCTGAGAACAGATCAATGTGTGGATGAGCCAAAACTTTCTCCAGCTGAACAGAAACAAAACTGAAGTTATTATCTTTGGACCTAAAGAGGAACGAACCAGAGTTACAGATCTAGAGTTATAGATCTAGAATCAATGCTCAGCTTCAGTTATTACAACTGAAAACCAGCGATCAGCCTGAAACCTGGGAGTAGTGATGACCTCTGACCTGAACCTTTAGGGCCACATTAAGACAGTCACAAAGTCGACCTTCTATCACCTGAAGAACATCCAGGATTAGAACTGATGTCTCAGATCTAGAGAAACTCATCCATGCGTTTATCTTTAGTCGCATTGATTCCTGCAGCAGCGTCTTCACAGGTCTGACTAACAAACCAACCAAACAGCTGCAGCTGATCCAGAAGCTGCTTCTGCTGTTCTGACTAAAACCAGCAAGATGGAGACATAACACCAGTTTTAAAGTCCCTCCACCTGTAGCTCAGAGGATAGACTATAAAATACTGTTGGTTTATAAATCACTGAACGTTTTAGCACCACATCAGATTAAAGGTCTGTTATTGCTGTACCAACCGTCTGGACCCCTCAGGTCTTCTGGTTCTGGTTCTGCTCTGCATCCCCAGAACCAGAACCAAACCAGGAGAAGCAGCATTTAGCTTCTACGCACCACAAATTTGGAATAAACTTCCAGAAAACTGTAAAACAGCTGAAACACTGAGAGCCTTTAAATTGAAACTTAAATCCCACCTGTTTAGAGTTGATTATGGCTAAATTAGGGTTTTAATGTCTGAGGTTTGAGAATCCTGGTAAGATGTCGCTCTGCTAAATCGCTGCTGGAGGAAACAATAAGGGCAAGTCCTCATGTGGATCCATGTTTTTAATGTTTTTATCTTTTTAAAATCTCCTTCTCACTGTTTATTCAGTTTTTATTTTAATTATGTGAAGCACTTTGAAATGCTTTGCTGCTGAAATGTGATGTACAAATAAAATGTTATTATTTTATTTTACAAATAAAATGAATCACCATGTTGTCATTTCATTTCCTAGTCATGTACTGCAGAACTTCATACAATTACTTTCTCCTCTTATAGATCAAAAATGCTGCAGGAAACCTGAGAGGCAACAGAACCGGGTCAGAACCGAGAACCGCTGAGAAATGTGTCGACTATTTTCGCTAAAAGTTGCAGCCAAAGTTAAACGTGAGTCAGTTTGTCCACACAGCAGTTAAGAGAACGGAGCTGCAGTGTCCTAGTCAAAGTCCAGACCGTGACCCGGCAGTAATGCTGAACCGGGCCGAACCTACCGGGCGATTTGGAGCGGTGGCGCCGGTCCCTGGAGCGGCTGCGGTGGCGGCGCGGGCTCTTGCTGTGGTGCCGCTCTCTCTCCCTCTCTCTCTCTCTGCGGGGCGACGGGCTGTTGGGTCAGAACAGAACCTGTTTAGAGTCGGAGCAGAACCCAAACCGGCGCCGGGTCGGCGGAGTCGGACCTTCGTCTCTTGGGCGATCGGCTCCGCCTGAAGGGCAAAAAAAAAAAAAAAAGATCAGGTTAGCGTCGCCGCGGCAACAGACGGGCTCCGATGGATAAACGGGCGACAACGAACCGGCGAGGCGAGCGGCTGCGTCTGTAGCGAGGCGACGGCGAGCGGCGCGGCCGGTCGTTGTCACGGTGACCGCGCCTGTGGGGCTCCGGGCTCGGCGGCCTGTCGAACTGCAGAGCGGAGAGGAAACGGTTAAAACGCTGGACGAACGGAGAGACTTCCAGCCGTTTACAGGAACGTCCGGGTCAAACCTGACCTTCTCCTCTTCGTCGTCCTCTTCCTCGCTGCTCTCCACCTCGTCCAGGTCTTCCTCCAGAGCGCTGACCCGCGGGTCCAGCATCTCCGCCTCCTCCAGAACCTGCCTCTTCTGCAGCACACAGGACAACATGGAGTCACCTTGAGTCGGACCAGGGTCTGAAGAACCAGGTTCAAACACACGACCGGAAAGAACTTCCTGTCTGAACCGGACCGGGCCGGACAAACGGACCTGGAGCCGCGGCAGGATGATGTCACACACTCTCTCTGCGTGAAGCAGCTCATCGATGAACTCGTCAACATGCATCAGCTCAAACTCTGGAGGAGGAAAACACACAAGAATGAGTTCGGTTCTGTTCCAGGTCCAAAACTAAACAGGTTTCAGGTCAGAGGATGAACCCAACAACATCCCACCTCACCAGTAAAACCAGTTAAGATTCACAGCTTCTATTAATAAAGTGCAGATTTTTGATGAAAGTCCAGAAGGTTTTTACAGATTTGACCTCAACCTGATCCACCGGCAGGAAAAGGTTCAGTTCATATTTTATTCTAAATCAACTTTTAAGTTTTAAATCTGAATCTTTTCCTGGCAAAAGATTCAGACATAAACTAGGAAGTAACCAATACAGATATTAGTATCTGTATCAGGTACGAGTATCGCTGAGGGCAGCAGATCTATTACATCTATTTCTATGCTTTATTATTTTACTTTATACTTATAATTCCTAATTGCAGTTTCTGACTGAAGGTTTATTTTTGTATTTTTACATTTGACCAACATAACCAGCTTGTTGTTTTTGTCAGTTTCCTTTTCTTTATTATTTATTTTACTGTCTGTTATAATCTTAACTGCACTGAAGACATTAAAGTTGCTTTTACATGTCTGACCAAGCCGGTGAGAATATTCATGAGTCTCAGTTTGCTGATCATTTTGCAGCCATCAGATACATTTAATTTAATGTCTCTGTTTAAAAACAGAAATGTTTTACGTTAAATCAGCTGTTTATCTGCATCAGGTCGGTTCTGATCCTCAGGTTTTGGTTCATCTCTACATGACATCACTGACATCATCCCAGATGTGGCTTCAATCTAAAGAACCTTTAGGGTTTCCCGTCTTTTCCCAGAATCCTCTGGGTTCTGGTCTCGGTGGATCTCCACCGCCTCACCTCCGTTCCGGTTCTGACTCTTGATCTTCCTGTAGTCGTTGTACAGCGGCTCCAGGTACTTGTAACAGTCCACGGCGGTTCCGGTCAGCCTCATGTACATGGCTCCCAGCAGACGGACGTACCTGAGGAAACCGACAGGAAACGTTTCCTCTCAACCTCCTGGACCTGCAGCTTCTCTAGAAAAGCCTGAAATCTGGAGGAATCTCACTTGAAGTCCTCGTTTTTGATGAACTCCACGATGATGTCTTTCTCCGGCTGGATCTGGAGCATCTTCAGCGTGAGGCAGAGGAACGGAGTCGGCTTGATGTTCCCGCCATAAACTCCTCCCACAAACTTCAGCTCCATGGCTTTGTCCACCACCAGCTCCGCTGCACACAGACGGACAACAGACTGGATTTAAACCAAAACCGTCTGCAGGGGGAGAAACTGAGGGACCAGACATGAAGTCAGAGACGGAAACATCAAACTGGGAGAGAGATGATGGACTGACACAATGAAAACATGGCTGATATGCAGAATAAATACAAAACAACTAGAAAGGCTGCTACTTTATTTAACATGAGGATAATTGACTGATTCCATAAATTAGTGATCAGGTGTTACTTTTTTGCAATAATTGTTCTTAAGGAAAGATAATCATGGCGCACAAAGTTTTATTTCTGAGTACAAACTGCTGACATTATGTCTGTATTTTACTTCATAAAGCCAAAGGAAAAATTCAACCTCAATAGAGAATAAACTTTGATCTGATCTTTATTATTATGTAAAGTTTCTTGCTTGTTGTTTTATGTTTTCATCTTACATCCAATGCATAATCTGTATATGTGCAAATAGCCCTAATATTTTTTATTTATATTATATTATTTTTATACTGAACATTCTATTTTTATAACCACCTTTGTTCACCTGTATTTATATATATTATACCCTTTATATCACTTCTGATAGATGCAAACTACATTTCGTTGCTTGTACTTGTGACGGTGCAACGACAATAAAGTTCAATTCTATTCCAGCCACTAAATTCATAGAAATAATTTGAATGTTTCTCAACAGAAAATGCAATTTGGTAGAATATTAACTTAAATTAAAAACAACTATTTGACAGAAAACGTTAATAAAACATATCCAAATGTAAAGCGCTAAGAAAACGTGTATTTTAAGGGTAACCGTGAAGCGGCCCTGCAGGGGTTAACCAGGTTAGCTTTCAGGGAGCTAACATGCTAACATGCTAACTCACTGACCCGTCAGACCGAAACATTCCTCCTTCCAGTATTTGGACTCGTAGATTCGGGTCCGGATGATTTTCTCCACCAGGTACTGCGGGTTGGTTCCGTGGATGCTGTTTGCATCTTTAACGGTTCTGTTTGCCATCGGAGGGAAACTCTGTTAGTAACGAGTTAGCAAACGGAAGCTAACAGAGGAAACGTCGAGAAATCACTTCCGGTTCAGTGTTGTGGAAGGCGGCGGGCGGGAAAACAATCCCCATCCTGTCCAGCAGGTGTCACTGTTTTACTGGAAACTACTCAATTCAAATGACATGGCTTACGTTCAAAATTTAATGACAAAGTCAACAATCGAAAAAAGAGTAATTTAAAAGCGGAGTAGGTTTGTCTAAAAAGAAAAGTTTTCAGGCCGGTTTTAAAGTCACACAATAATTGCGGGGCTCTCAAATAATCCAGGAGCGAAATCAACGAGGAGCCACAGCAAAAACCCGGAGGATTGTAAGGATCTAGTTGAATGTGAAATGAGGAGATCCTTCAAATAATCCGGTGAGGTTCCATATAGACAGTGATGGGTGATGAGTGCAATTTTATACTGAATCCTATAGTTATAGGAAGCCAGTGAAGCTCGTATACATGTGATCAAATCTACGAGTCTCACTAGGATCCTGGCAGCTTGAATGTACTGAAGTCTCTGAAGGTGTTTTCTGTGAACAGCGAGTTTCAGAAGTCGAGCCTGGAGGAGACAGAGGCTGGATGAGGGTCTCAGCGTCAGAACGGGAAAGACATGAATCAATGTTGGAAATATTGCGAAGATGAAAAGAACAGGTTTTAAACCGTGCTTAATGTGATTTTCAAATGTGAGATGGGAGTTCATCTCACATTTGATGAACTCCCATCAAATGTGATGTTACAAACTCCAAGGTTTGTACAAACTCCAAGGTTTGTAACAATGGAGGAAACGGGAATGTCTTGTCCAGAGAATGAAATATTAGTCAGAGTTGAGGATTGAACCTGATGAGGCGTCCGATCGACATGGCCTCAGTTCTGGAACAGTTCAACTGAAGAAAGTTCTGGTTCATCCAAGTCTTAATCTCCTCCAGGCAGGACGTTAGCGCAGTAAGCAGAGGTGAAGTAGAAGATGATCTCGTTCTAATGTAAGGTTGTAAATTGTCCGCATTGCAGTGAAATGAAATGTTATGATTTTACCTAAAGGCAGCATGTAAAGAGAGAAAAGCATAGGCCCTAGAACTGACCCCTGTGGGACACCGCTGGACTAACGGCCTGGGACTTAGCCAAAGCAGACACAATCCAGACTATTAGACAGAAAAGATTGAAACCAATCCAGGTCAGATTCAATGAGACCGACTTCCACATGAAGACAATGTAGGATGTTATGGTCCACAGTGTCAAATCCAGCAGTGAGATCAAGGAGGACAAGAATGGAAGAACAGCCAGTATCAGCAGCCATGACATCATTAGTAACTGTTAGCAGGACAGGCTCAGTACCATGAGCAGGACGGAAACAAGACTGAAATTTGTCATACAGAGAATTAGGAGTTGGGCGGTAACAGCCTTTTCCAGCACTTTAGAAAGAAAAGGAAGATGAGAAATAGGAAACTAAAACGCATAAAACACAAACCAAATGGACCTCAGTGAATAACTTTCTGAAATTGTATTTTAATGTATTACATCTGGATTCTTTGAAATACAGAACAAAAATCAGAACTAACTGTTTTTAGTTATTCAAAACATTTTTGAAATACATACAGAAATATTATGTGTTTAAATAAAACTATCTCAAATGTTGCTTTTGTAGTCGACATTGTTTTGGGGCTGGGAGACAAATGTAGTAAAAAAGGCAAAGGATGGATTTGTGTTTTTGCAGTTAACTAAATGTGCATCATTTATTTCTTTTTAAATTAACATGGACATTAAATATGCTGATGACAGACATCAATAACTGATGACAGTATAAATAACTGTCATCTGTCATCAACTAAATAACTGAATGGCTTCGCACCACAATACAGTAAAGACCTGCTGATCCAGACCTCTCAGATCTTCTGGTTCTGGTCTGGAGGGATGCGACTCTTTCAGCTGATTCAAGGATGTTGATGACTGCAGAACATGGATCTGCAGAGAAATGACTTTCATAAATAAAGCAGAGACTTATTTCTGCCAAAAAACTCAATTTCAGGAATCAAGTTTATTGTTGTATGCATCTCTATGTTTATGTAAAGAAACAAAAAAAGCTGCACAAATGACATGAAATTACAGACGTGGCTTTATTTTTATGGTCCGATATTTTCTGATGAAACGAATCCAAAACTTGTTACAAACCGTTAAACAGTTGTTTCAGCAGATCAAAGCTACAACAGATGAATTAATGTTCATGTGCAACTTATTTAATCTGTTCTTTGTTGAATCATGAAAGTGATGTAATTTTTATCTAACTTATCAGTGAAATAAGCATCAAGAGACTCAGTTACCTTTTCGTTATACAGTCTAGTTCAGCAAAGTCCTGCTAATGACCTAATTTATTTGGGTTAGCTTAAGAGGAGGCCTATCTGACCGAGGCAGGATGTTGGCCCTGAAGGGACAAAAACCTGTTGCAGTTACCAGAAAACGTTTTGATAATCTCAAAGACTTTTTGGAGAAATTTCTCTGGAGTGATGAGATAGACGTGGATCTTCTTGGAAGATGTTCATTGCGTTACATCTGTCATAAAACTAACAACATCACAAAAATGTAAAGGAATGATGCTCTAGGGCTACTTTGACTTTTCACGACCGTAACTACAGGCCATAATTAATGGAATAATGGATTTTCCTCTCAAGCAGAAAATCCTAAAGGATAGTGTCCAGCCATCTGTACCAGACCTTAAGTTCATCTACACTTTGGTTCTGCAGCAGTAGCAACATAAGTAGCTATGAAGCAATTAGTTTTTCACATAGAGCCAGGTTGGTTTGGATAGCTTTATTATCTCTTAATGAATGGAATCATTTAAAATATGTTATTTGTAGACACTGTTAATCCAGAGTCAAAATAATTTTGATAGTCAGAAAACGTTAAGTGTGACACATAAGCAAAAATAGAATATTTTTCCCCACGCCTGGTGAAGAGCCGTTTCATGAGGCTCAAGCAGATGGTCCAACTGCAGTCAATCCTCTAAAAATGGGAGAATGTTTTGCTCCACCATCAACATTGTATTATCTGCATCAGACTGTCAATTCAGTCATTTCTCAGATCAGATTGATAATGGAGGATTGACCAGTCACTCTGTTCTGACTTCTACCACTTTTGCAGTCTTTGCTCCGTCATGTTACAACAAACTACATTTGCTTTCAAATCTGCATTAAACCTCAGAGCTAAACGTTTACAGGTATGTGGACACGTCCAGAGGCATGTATTGATGGTGTGTCAACCATTTTACATTGTGGCCTTTCAGGCCCGGGTCAAACTGCCGTCTGCTCAGGGTATGAAAGCTGTGCAACTATGACAGTCTCAAAACCACGTGACCATGTGTTGACTATTCTGTTTCAGGTGAAAAATCTCTCTCCTCTGCTTTGTGAGTTTTCATATGTCTGCCCATGTTACCACATTCAGTAAAACATTTACCACACACCTTACAGGAATGGGGCTTTTCGGCTGTATGAGTTATCATGTGTTCAGTCAAGTTGCTGCCGTATCGGAAGGAGTTACCACAAACTTTGCATGTATACGGCTTCTCATGTGTGTGACTCCTCATATGTCTGGCCACTCTGCTACATTCACTAAACGACTTACCGCAAACTTCACAGGAATATGGCTTCTCGCCTGTGTGTGTTCTCATATGAATAGTTAAATGACAGTTTTTCCTGAAGGACTTGCCACAGACTTCACAAGAATATGGTCTTTCTCCTGTGTGAATTCTTGTGTGAACATTCAAACGACTACTAAAAGCAAAAGACTTGCCACACACTTTGCAAGCAAAGGGTTTCTCTCCAGTGTGAGTTCTCATGTGCCGAGCCATGCTACTGCTGCCACTGAAGGATTTACCACAAACCTTACACATATGCAGCTTCTCGCCTGTATGGGTTCTCATGTGACCTGTCAACTCACTGCTCTGTCTGAAAGATTTACTGCACAGTTCCCAGCGGTAGAGTTTCTCACCTGTGTGAGCCTTTATGTGACGCGCTAACTCGCTACTGCGCTTATAGGATTCATCACAGAGTGTACAAGGATGTGGCTTCTCCCCTGTATGAGTTTGCATGTGAGACGTCAAGTATTTCCGTCTTGTGAAGGATTTGCCACATATTTCACAAGAAGGAACATTTTTATGACGTTCTAGTTCTGAACTGTCCACATTGTCCCTGTGATTCCTGACGTGCAGAAGCTCCAGATCTTTACTGGATCCTGAGTCTTCCTGGTTGCTTCCTTGTTCATAACAATTCGCATCTTCAGGCTGGATCCCAGAGAGGTTCTGGTTCTTGTTTGGTTCTGTTTCACTGCTGTCCCTCAGCTCAACAGGTTCCTGTTTCAGTACAATCTGCTTCCCATCCTGATCACTGCAGAAATCCTCCTGCTCCTCTTTAATCTGTATAAGTTCTGGTTCCTCCTTTGTCTCCATCCTCTGATCCAGTTCTGGTTCATATTGGAATATTTCCTCCTCAGCAGGAGTCACCATAGGGATGTTGCTCTCCTGCTTCAGTAAAAGCTGCCCATCATCCTGAAAGGTCCTCAGTTCAGTCTGTTCTTCTTTAATTGACAGAGGTTCTGGTTCCTCTTTCGTCTCAGTGATCTGTTGTGGATCCGTTTCTCCTGGTTCCTCTTTTATGTCAGGATTTGAAATCTTGTGATTAACAATTGAGCTCCTCTCTTTGATTATTATTATCAGCCAGAACCTCCCATGTAGTGACAGACATGATACCTGAGGACATAAAGAGTAAAATACTGAAGATATCACTGTAAAACACATTTAATGAGATCTAATACAAAACTAGACATATAAGTTATAACGTCTGGACTGCTGAGCACAAACAAACTAAGCTGCAGCCACTAACTTTAAAATGAAATGTAAATGTAAGATATTGACACAGAAAGACTTGATTTTTAGTGATACATTTAGCGGTAAAACAGAAATATGTACCGTAAATACTTTTCCACACCGTAACAAGGCTGCTTTAGAATATATTTTATTTTTAATTATTTCAAACAAACAGAAAAGACCATCAAGAAAAAAGAAAACAAAATAAAATAGAATGAAACAAACATAAGAAATAAAAATGTAAAACAATTTATTCTGTCCATGTGACATGCAAATTTTATATTTTCTGTTCAAAAAGGAGCAGATATATTAAATATTCCAAGCATCATAAGCAGCACATCTGAAACATCAAATTAATGAATAATGTAGATATTAGATTTAATATTTAATTAATTTAATATTTAATTCAGAGTAGATATTTAATTGAGATAAATAAGTAAATGTATTTTGAAGTTAATTTAATATCTTATAATGTCCTACCCCTTTTCCTACTCGTCAATTTATAATCAATTCACTTTCGTAACATCAAAAAGAGAATAAAAAGGAAAATAACAATAAAAGATATTTCTACATTCTATATTGCACATTGTTTTGGACATTGATGGACTCTATTTATTATTATCATGTATATTGTTCGGTTGTTAGCTGGTCTCAGTGTAAATGTCCAGCCGCCTGTGTTGCTACCTGAAGAAACGTTGCCTCTCACAAGATGGCGGCGGCGCATATTTACGGTCACGATTTTCTTACCTCACTAACTCGTTTTTATTGTTCTTCAGAAAACGGCTGGGAACAGAAAAGCGTCCAATAAATGTCCAACACTCTTTCAGAGCCAGAAGGAAACTGGTTACCTCCCAGTTAGCACAGAGGCTAACTGGGCTAACTGGTCTCTTCTTCAGGCTGTTGTTGCAGCTAAAACAGAGGAAATGGCCGTTAAATGAAGGATTCAAACGCGATCAGAGTCAAAGAGGAGGCATGATGGGAAAATACAGTTTCTCAAGAGCTGATAAGAACCAAATGTTTTATTTCAAATCCTCACCGTTCCTGTTCTTAACACTCTTCTGGGTTCATTACTGCCACCTGGCGGCCAGGAGTGTCGTTTGTTTCCATGGTGCGTTTCAGCAACAAGGAGGTTCAAAGTGATGAAACATAATAAAACACAAAACAATGTTTACATTAGATTGGCAAAATAGAGTTTTTGAAATAAAGAAAAGTTGTAATCCAGACTACAATTAATCAATTTCCCTGATATTATTAACCAAAGGAAAATCTAAGCAAACTGTGATTTAAAGGAACTCAGTTTTTCCAGTTTTCTGGATGTTTGTTCCATATTAGAGAAGCATAAACACTGAATGCTGTAATCACGGCTTCTGTAAAGACATTCAAACAGTAAAAAATGTGAATTACAAAGAAAATGATAAAGAATTAGTCTTTGGTCAATCAAGGAAACATTTTCTATACTGCAGTAACTTTTAAATAAGTCAACAGAATCAATGAATGTAGAAAAAGTCAATATATTAAATATTATAACCAGGATAACTCTACATCTGAAACATCAAATTAATGAATAATATATATATTGGAATAAAAATGTTTTGTTCTTTGAGATGAATAAGTAAATACATTTTGAAGTTCCTGTTTCACAAGTTATTTTAATTTATGATAAAGAATAAAATAATGTAAAAACTGGCATCCATGTGTGGGGATGTTAGAAGTTCTTACATTTATAATTAACCCAACATTATATTGTTAGATTATTGTGATTCTTATTTAAAGTGTTGTAACTTCCTTCTGGAGGCCCATCTGTCTGTTCGTCCTCATGTGAAACAGTTAACTGTGTTTCCCAGACCTTCAATTATATTCTGCCTTTTTATCAACTGAAAACTCCCAACCTTAGAAACTGCCTGTGCACAGGAGTTTGTTTCTCCTGTCTTGCTTTCCTAACCTCTTCCTATCTTCTTTCCTATCCTCCTTCCTATCCTCTTTCCTGTCCTCCTTCCTATCCTCCTTCCTATCCTCTTTCCTATCCTCCTTCCTATCCTCTTTCATATCCTCCTTCCTATCCTCCCTCCTATCCTTGATAATAAAAGACGAGCTCAAACTGGAAGTTACCAGAAGTGCGTTGGGCGGCTGGATTGGTTTGCTTCTCCTTTTATGAAAGCTTGGTAAAAACTCACATAAGTTGTCTGTGGTTCATTTTACATAGGCTGTCAACTAACTTATCCTTCACCATGTAATGGTTTTAATATAACTTTGTTTCAGGACTTAGTGAAATAAGATTTGAATAAAGTCTGACTGATTTAAAGGAAAATATAAAGAAAGGCAGAAAAGTTCAACAAATAAACACGTTTATAATAAATACAAACAGATGCAGAATATACATTAAATACCAATGATTCTGTATACAAAAGTATGTGGAAATTATTTAAAACCTTGAGATATTTACATGTAAAAATCATACATAAACATTGTTGTATTTATTTAATATTCCATCTGAAGTTTGGCTTATTTACTGAATAATGATCCTCATTGAAAAACTCAAGGATAAAATGATCAAATGATCCTCTCTGAAAATTACATTTTTATATCATCTACAAATAATCTCTTTATTATTCATCAGCAGATGAAAAGCATGTGATTTATATCCAAACTGCTTTCCATGTCCTGCACATAACTACAGCTTCTCCCTAGTATGAAATCTCATGGCTAAAGTCAAGGTATTTTTGTCCCTGAAACCTTTTCCACCAACCAGACATGAGAAAAGCGTCTCACCTGTGTGAGTTCCCATGACGACTCAGATGGCTGCTATACCTAAAAGACTTTCCACACATGTTACAGGAGTAGGGTTTCTCCCCAGTGTGGGTCCTCATGTGCACAGCCAAGGAGGATTGTCTAGTGAAACCTTTTCCACAGGTCAGACAGGAGAAAGACTTCTCACCTGTGTGACTTCTGAGGTGACGGGTCAAATCACTGGGCTGTATGAAGGATTTATCACACGCTTCACAGGTAAACGGTTTTTCCCCTGTGTGGGTTCTCATATGTCGAGCCATCGTATTACCATGACGAAAAGATTTACCACATGCTTCACAAGAATATGGTTTCTCCCCTGTGTGTGTTCTCATATGTCTGGCTAAGTTACTGCAGTGGCTGAATGATTTTCCACACGCTTGACAGCGATAAGGTTTCCTACCTGTGTGGGTTTTCATATGTTTGGCCCTGGCACTACAATCAGCAAAGCATTTATCACACAGTTCACAAGCATATGGTTTCTCACCTGTGTGAGTTCTTATGTGATCAGTCAGGTACTTATATGTAGTGAAACATTTGCCACATATTTCACAGGATGGTATATTTAGTTTAGGTGCTTTTAGTTTGGAGTTGTTTCCTCCTGTGTTGCTTCCTTGCTGATGCTGGTCGTCAGCTTTAAGGCACAGAAGTTGGTCCTCGTTTGGCTCTCTGTTGTCCTTAAGTCCATCAGCTGGAGTCACTAGACAGGTGTTGACCTCCTGCTTCTCCACCAGCTGACCTCCATCCTGATCCTCCTCCTCCTCTTCAACCTTCACAGGTTCTGGTTCTTCTGGTTCCTCTTTCACCTGGGATGGTTCCGGTTCCTCCTTTGTCTCCATCATCTGCTGCAGTTCTGGCTCAGAGTGGAATATTTCCTCATCTGCAGGAGTCACCATGGAGGCGTTGGCCTCCTGCTTCACTTCATCCTGGGAGATCCTCAGTTCAACCTGTTCTTCTTTGATTGGTTCTGGTTCCTCCTGTTTCTCAACCATCTGCTGAGGTTCTGGTTCCTCCTCTTCCTCTTTTATCTGTGCAATGTTTGGAGTATTGTAATCAACAGTTAGGTTTCTCTCTTTGGTTATGAGAAAGTTGTTCTCCAGAACCTCCCATGTAGTGACAGACATGATGCGATGGAGGATCTGAGAGGAAGAACAGAAGATTATTTACATTTCTGTAAAATGTTTTTATTAAGAGAAAAAAGTAAAGTGTCATTTGTCATTTAAAGAGATGGTTGTAATTATTCCCATGGTTTGTAATAAGTCATCAGTATCAATACATTCAAATATGGAATAAAATTTGTTTGCAATATAAGCACATTTTGGACATCAAAAATAGTTCAAATTACTCCAAATTTCCATGTAATATTTATCATTTTAATGTGGAATCCTTTCAAGAACTTTCAATCCAACTGAACGTTTGTAGAAAGTTTTAGGAAAGTTTCCAGAAACATTCGGCCAGAGATGTTCACATGAAGCTACATGTGACATTGATATTGTCAAACTGACCCAAACGCACCCAAAGTCCAGCAGGAAGCAGCAGGTGGGCAGGTTGAAGACCCAGAACCACGAGTTTACTTACAGAAAGAGCTGGTAGCTTTTCAGAGTCCAATAAATGTCCAGTATTTAGTGTGTGAAGCCCTGTTTGTCATTTCAGAGCCATTTCTTGTTGTTCTCAATTAGCTTGGAGGCTAATTGGTCTCTTTCTGGCTGCTGTTGCTGCTAAAACAGAGAAAAATCCCAGAAACAGGAGAAACTGTCAGCCGTTAGGAGACAAACATAAAGTTTCTTCACTTTGAGATATTTACTAAATGTCTTTTCTAACAAAGTATCACAATATCTCAATATACAATAAAGATCATATCTTTCTATTCTGAGTCCATTACAATACAGTAATAATTCAAATTAAATTCAACATTCAAAAATACTTTATTAATCCCAAAAGGAAATTAAATTATTAATAGACTATTTGCGTCAGTTGAATAGAGACCTGGGATATTTTTGTTATTTAATTATCTAAAATATTAAAGTGTAGCAAAAACAAATGTTAACGATGTAAAATCGATGTTTAAACCCAGGATGTCAGTAGAAACGATCCTAACGAAGCTGTAGCTGAACAGGTTGAACTAAAGTTACATAAATTATATAGACATAAAACATTTTACTGCCCCTTTAATCCCCTGTTGTATTTTACACCATAACTACTAAATAAATGAATAAATAGACATTAAGTAGGAACTAAACTGAGTTTAAGCTTAAACACAAACAGTAATGAAGAAACAAACCATCGTCCTGCTTCCTCCGCGGTATTAACTAGTTCCTTGGTCATATCTTGTGTTTTCCAGTGTTGATTCATTCAGAGCCGTAAACTGAACAGACTGGAGGTTCAGACCTGATTTGGGTTCCGATCTTTTCCTCCTGACGGATCATGATGCTGATTTTTCTCCAGCAGCAAAAAATTGATCTTATTGATTCTGTCTGATGATGATTAATGTAGTCAGTAAAATATTCAGCTCACAAAGCAAAAACTGTTTTCTACCCGAACATCCACAGATTGAATCCTGGAAGCTAACGCTACTAGCTTCTTCTTGTTTACTTCCGCCGGAAGTCCCACACCGATATTTGCACTCCAAACAGTTCACATCCTTTGAGTTCCGACTCTAAGCATTGGGATTTTTAATCAACTATTAATTTATTGTATTTGAGTTATAATCCAAACATAAAAACATTTTTTTCTATTAATGTTTAAATTTTTTAATACAGGGACATAGATAGATAGATAGGTAGATAGATAGATAGATAGATAGATAGATAGATAGATAGATAGATAGATAGATAGATAGATAGATAGATAGATAGATAGTTCTAAAGTATTTCTGAAAACCAATTAATTCTACATCACATATAACATAAAGTTTCCAGAACAAACTGGGGTTTGTAGTTATGTTTAGCAACTTTATTTAATATCCAGAGGAGGCACCGAATGGTAATAAAATAGCAAGGCTACAGCTGAAACAAACACATAAACAATTAAAACTTGTGCTGTTAAAGACCTGAAAATATAATAAAAATCAAAAGACAAAAATGCTGCAGAACATCAGCAGGTCCAAGGTAGAACTGAATCATTAGTTACCCAGGAGCATTAATGCAATGAATGTTTTAGTGTAAAGTGCCAAGAGGTAAAGTAATCTAGTAAATATTACCAGTAAGTTAGTGAGATATAAAAATAAAAACAGTGACAAGTTAAAACCATAAAACCCTCAAAACAAAACATCACATGTTTTATTGCTGTCCAAAAATATTCTTAATACAATCAATAAAATAAATGTCACTTTATTTCTAAAGCACTTAAAATACAACAGACGTGACAGACAGACGTGTTTAAAAAAATAAATAAAAAGGACAACTACAAAAAAATAGAAATCAAAGCATCATAAATACAAGTAGGGAAAAATATTTATGGGGTGGCAAGAGGGTAGCAGGGACTTTTTCAGGGGTGGCAGTATATACATATATACATATATATTTTATATATCGTTTTTAACTTGCTTTGTTTCAAAATCAGCTTCTTGTAACACCAAGGCTTAAATACAATTTCTTAATGTAGTATAGTTAATTATTTCGATGTTTTTCAATCTCCTGCTACTTGATATGCATTACTGATACACATATCAATTGACATGCATTGTGTCCAGAAAACCATTTTATCCCAATACAGGACCAGGATAAATCTGTCACAAAAATATTAGTAGCGCCATCATTTGTTATTCGATGTATCTATTAAATACGACTTAAAATAAAGAT
>CAEGAF010180495.1:0-25757 GCA_903067075.1 Micropoecilia bifurca | reverse complement strand
TGAAGGAATCACTCTAAGCCTGATGACCTGGTGAAGCAAGCAGTGAGTGAACAAGGTGACAGTTGGATGTTACGATAATTTGCAGATGAATATCGATTTTTTTCTAGGAAAGAAAATATCGATATATATTGCGATATCAATATTATTATATAGCCCTACTAGCAACAACCGCTCTTTGGTTACCTAGCAACAACCTGTTTTGTAATTTAGTTTCAGCACTGTGCCTCACCACGCTTGGTAGTGATCCTCATCAGTTTGGTAGTATTTCAAATGTTTAAAACTAAAAACTAACCATTAATTATCAAAATCAACAGTTACTGATACCGACTGTTATGAAAAGCTTAAATCATCGTCCAGCCCTACTTTGTTGCTTGTTTTCACAAGTAAGATGTTTTTATGATGTAAAGCACTTGTTGCTGAAATAAATTTAACTTTAACACAAGTGCAGCCTTTGAGTACGTTCACCACCAAACCTCGGGGCTCTCCAAGTCCGGAGCACAGTCAGCATTGTTTACCCACATAGTGGCAGACGCAGCTTCGAGGAATTGTCTGATTTTCCCAGAAATTGCCACCTCTGATTTGTTTTCCCCGCTTTCATGCCGCCTACCCGGCGTTTCTCATTAATGACCGCTCTTGTCATTTCTAACG
Organism: Micropoecilia bifurca; assembly: GCA_903067075.1. Taxonomy (NCBI): domain Eukaryota; kingdom Metazoa; phylum Chordata; class Actinopteri; order Cyprinodontiformes; family Poeciliidae; genus Micropoecilia; species Micropoecilia bifurca. The sequence continues at coordinate 25,109 of CAEGAF010180495.1, read as the reverse complement.
CCGCCTGATAAAGGGCCTCAATCTGGCAACAAGCGCGACCCGACGGCGCCTTCTTCTCCCGTCTCATCTTCCCCCTTTCCGTGATCTTCCTCTCGGCACCCCTGGGTCCCCGGAGTCCGGCAGGCTCGGCTCGGCTCGCCGGCAGATAGACATTTCTGGGATAGGCATCTGCTGCTCAGGACCACGCAATCATTTCCATTTTACCCTCTGTTGCACAGGCAAGATAAGACACCTGCGTAGCCCCGCTAATCAGATGAGCTTCAACAGAACTTTATCATTGACATTTACCACTGTTTACCCAACTAATTTCTCTTAACTGCACTGCTGAACTTTTATCTACAAAATACATACAGCAGCAGAAAAGAGCAAGAAGCAAACATGCAAATTCACAAATATGCGAAGAAAGATAAACCGAGGGGGGAAAACTAAACGAATTTTTTTCTGTTCAGAGGACGACGGGGGTGAAAACGGTGACAGAGCCACAGTTGGGAGGATGAGTAGCATCTTCCTCCTCTTTTTGGTGGCGGAAAACAATTAAATAGAGAAAATATTCACACATATGGAAACTTTTTCTTAAAGCTGCGGTACTTTATTTAAAATATATATATGTCTTTTATGCATTTCTTGAAATGGTCAGAGTGATATGAGATAATCTGTGAAAAAAAATTAATTTAAAGCATCTGCTTTCTGTATAAATGAGCAAAAACAACCAATCAGAGCCAGGAGGAGGATCTTAACGCTGTCAATCAACCTTGTTGACTCACTAGGTGTGAAAATGGGAGAGAAATAACTTACAGTTAAAGGAAAACTGTTGATCTGATTTTTCCACAGATTTTCTGTTTCATCACATGAACTGCTATGACTAAGTGACAGTTTCAACAAATCAGTAAATATATATTTTTATAAAAGTTAGAAACTGCAGCTTTAATGGCTTAAAACACCATATTTGTAATGTTTTCCTTCCATAGCCACCTGCTCATCATCTGCTCTTCTGGGAATCGCTAAGCTCTCCATGGCTGCACAGGACTGGCTCTGTGGTTAAAACAGGGGCCTCCAGGGGCCACAGGGGCCTACAGGGACCACAAGGGCCTCCAGTGGCTTCAAGGGCCTCCAGGGGCCTACAGGGACCACAGGGGCCTCCAGTGGCTTCAAGGGCCTCCAGGGGCCACAGGGGCCTACAGGGACCACAGGGGCCTCCAGTGGCTTCAAGGGCCTACAGGGGCCACCAGAGGCCTCCATGTACCACAGGGGCCTTCAGTGGCCTTCAAGGGCCTACAGGGGTCACAGGGGCCTCCAGGTGCCACAAGGGCCTCGAGTGGCCTCCAAGGGCCACCATAGGTCTCCAGTGGCCTCAAGGGTTTACAGGGGCCACCAGGGACCACCAGAGGTCTCCAGGGGTCACCCGGGGTCTCAAGGGCTTACAGGGGCCTCCAGAGGTCTCCAGGGGTCACCAGGGGTCTCAAGGGCTTACAGGGGTCTCCAGTAGCCTCCAGGGGTCACCAAGGGTCTCCAGTGGCCTCCAGGGGCCACCATAGGTCTCCACTGGCCTCAAGGGTTTACAGGGGCCTCCAGGGGCCACCAGAGGTCTCCAGGGATCACCCGGGGTCTCAAGGGCTTACAGGGGCCTCCAGGGGCCACCAGAGGTCTCCAGGGGTCACCCGGGGTCTCAAGGGCTTACAGGGGCCTCCAGGGGCCTCCAAGGGTCTCCAGTGGTCATCTGGGGTCTCAAGGGCTTACAGGGGCCACCAGTAGCCTCCAGGGGTCACCAAGGGTCTCCAGTGGCCCGTTGAGGACACGCTACACTCAACTCGCTTGAAGCTTTAATAAATCAAACGAATGAACTGCTAACCCTCAACTTGTTTGTAAATCGTCTTTGTTTGGTCACATGATGAGATTCATGTCCAGTGAAGTTATTCCAGTCTGTTGTGGTGAAGGAGACGGTCGGCCTAAAGACCAAACTCTCGATTCCAACAAGGCCTACAACCGTCTGCCTCAGCTAAGGAGGCGGCCTACTGGGCATCTCCATTTCAAAGCTTTCAACGGACACTGAGAAAAAACAAACTGTTTTTCTCTGCTGATCATGGAAACTCTTAGAGGGAACCAACTGGTTCAAGAAGGATTTATGAAAAGACAAGATACAATAACGATTGGATTTATGGATGGATGGACGTGATGCAGTCAATCTGTGCTCTATGAAACCTGGATCTGACTATGATCTGGTTTCCTTTTGGATCTGACTAGGATCTGGTTCCTGTTTGGGATCTGACTAGGATCTGGTTCCTGTTTGGGATCTGACTATGATCTGGTTCCCGTTTGGGATCTGACTATGATCCAGTTCCCGTTTGGGATATGACTATGATCCAGTTCCCGTTTGGGATCTGGTTTTTGTTTGAATCTGACTATGATCCAGTTCCCGTTTAGGTTCCAATTATGATCTGGCTCCTGTTTGGGATCCGACTATGATCTGGTTCTTGTTTGGGATCTGACTATGATCCAGTTCCCGTTTGGGATCTGACTATGATCTGGTTTCCTTTTGGGATCCGATTATGATCTGGTTCCTGTTTGGATCTGTCTATGATCTGGTTCCTGTTTGGGATCTGCTCTACAGAAGAGTTTGGATCCTTTTTGTTCCGAGTCTCCCGGACCAAGGATTCAGCTCAGATTGTGGAAGTCATTTTAATCTAAAACTGCGTGTCAGACAGAAAGAGAAACTGTAAGAGTGTGTCTGCGTTTCGGGACGTATTTCAGGAGAATCGCCTTCTCCTCATCCACACTTCCACCTCTATCTCTCAGAGTTTCTCTCCCGTCTGCTGGAGCCTGTCACAAATTGAAAGTGAAGACCTTCCAGAAGCTAGACCTGATAATCACACATAAATTAATTAGAAAATGTTTCTTGACATTCTCTACGCACAGATGGGAAGAGAGGGGAAAAGACTGAGGCAAAGCCACAAAATTAATTGTACGCTATGTGACTCCGATAATTAATTCAATCATTAATTCATGTCTGCTTTAACAACTCCTTCTGGCTCCTGTGAGGAAGGACATTTCATTCAGGCGGGTTTTCGGCAGCTCCGCCGCGGGGAGGAGACATGGGAAAGTTGGAGAGTGACAGACTCAGATCTGTAAAATCTGAGGGTCATGAAGAGGTTCGCCCAACTAGGCTGCAAACAGCAAGACGCACAAAGATTTGGGAAATGGAAATTCAATAAGTGGCTGATTTTCTAGATAGCATAGAGCCAAAATAATCAGAATCTCATCTGATTCAGTTTATATTCCATTGGTTAAAATCCATTATTTTATTTCAGGGTGCAGCAACTTTAGTTTTTTTTTGTCATGAAGTCATGAATTTTTATTTTGTTCCATTCGTCCTACAGATTAGTACAGGCTCATAAATTTTATGTAAAATTCTCCAAGTTGCATATTTGACAACTACACTACATAGTAGAGTACACTACACTACACTACATAGGGCTGGACAATAAATGAATAACATAAAACGCAATAGACATGTGATCAATATCAATAGATTATACATCTGATAATAATATACTGACAATTATCAATATTAACTTAAATGCTTATATCATGCTCTAGCTCTACAAAAACACAAAATCCTACCAAGTATTTTTACTTTACTTTCTAGAGCAACTATATTAGTAAGTTTAGGGAAAAAAAGACAAAACTAACAGTAACTTCTCAATAGGATATGGGAGCCTTTTTCAGTTAATAATTCCTTACTATTGGTTAACAAAAATCCTAGTTCAGCTAGCAGATATTTCTATTTATGAAAAGACATTTTCTCATGTTATAAGTGAAATAATCTTCCAGTGGAACCAGTAATTTAATTCTGTCCCATTGTAATGAATGTAAACCCTTAAAAATTCTCCCCAATTCAGCAAAACCTTTGTTCTCTTTGACAACTTACTACTTTTTCCTGCATCAACTGAGAAATTCTACTTTTAAACAAGCCACAAGATGTTAAGGTATCTTAAAATCATTAATATGAATGATATCTCTCACCGTTTTTCTAAAATTATGGTTTAAGTTTTATGCACATTTTGGGCCATTTTTATTTCTACAGTGTAATCCAATGATTCTTCAGCTGACAGAGTTTGTCCTCCAATAACTGAACCTTTGTCCTTTGCTGTCTTCTGCTTCTTCACAAACAAACTACTGCTGTTCGCACTTATTTCACGCTACATAAAAACCTAGCCACAGTATTTTGCTTTAAGCGTAGAAAATGTGGATGACTTTGCCAGTTCCAGAGGCAGATTATTTCACTTGTAACATGGGAAAAATATCTTGTTGTAAGTGAAATAATCTACTGGTGGAACTAGCATTTTTTCATTATTATTAAATGGTAAATGGACTGAACTTATATAGCGCTTTATCCAATCATTTTTGATGACTCAAAGCGCTTTACTCTAGAGTCACATTCACCCATTTGCACTCATAAACTCTCACATTTATACATCGATATGCAGCTCAGTAGATGACTTGGGGTTCAGTGCCTTGTCCAAGGGCACATCAACATGTGGCAGGAGGAAGCTGGAATTGAACCTACAACCTTCCGTTTGCAAGACGACTGCTCTACCCACAGAGCCACGTCGCCCCTGACCTCTGTGGGAATCTTACAAGGGATTTTTTTCCACTTGAAAGCAGCGGCTATGTCTAACTGAAAAGTTACTCTTAAGTTAGTTGTGCCCTATTGTAAATGAACTAAGATACTTGCACTGGAAACTGGAAAGTAGCTGGAAGGTTTTGCATTTTGGGCGACCGTGGCTCTGTGGGTAGAGTCGTCGTCTTGTGATCAGAAGGTTGCAGGTTTGATTCCAGCTTCCTCCTGCCACATGTCGATGTGCCCCTGGGCAAGGCACCTAACCCAAAATTGCCTACCGAGCTGCATATCAGTGTATAAACGTGTGTGACCTGGGATACATGGCAGAGATCCAAGATGGCGCCGGTGTGCATGGCTGCTCATCTGTCTTTCTCATGTGTGATTGTGGTTGTGCTGTGTGGGCGACTGTGGCTCTGTGGATAGAGTAGTCGTCTTGTGATTGGAAGGTTGCAGGTTCAATTCCAGCTTCCTCCGGGCAAGGCACCTAACCCAAAATTGCCTACCGAGCTGCATATCGGTGTATAAATGTGTGAGCGTTTGTGAGTGCGAATGGGTCAATGTGGCTCTAGTGTAAAGTGCTTTGAGTCGTCACCACTATATAAGTTCAGCCCATTTACCATTTTGCAGTGTCACCAACATGTCAAAGGTCTGTGCCCTGTTTGATGTTGCAGTAATGAGACGAGCATCGATGCAACCTCATACCATAACAGTTGGAATATGGAAATTATTTCCAGCCTGTCTTAGTTGGAATGTTTCACTTTTTTTTAATCAGTTCAATAATTTTCTCCTACATCTGTTGTGAAACTGGAGGTGCTTTGCTTCTGCAGACACAAACCTCCCTCACATCTTGAAGGGTGGGGGGGAAATGGGTGATTGTTGTTTAATAAAGGAAGGAAACTGGTGAGTGAGAGATACTGAGGAGGACGCAGAGAGAAAGAGACAGAATATGATAAGAAAGAGATAATGTGGGGATGAGAAAAATGAGCTGAGGACTCGGGTGATGTGCTTCGCTGCGTACATGAAGCTTTGTCACATCTTTTACTGTTTTACTTTAAAGCTTTGGTGGGTTGTTTTAGGGTCAAAAGTTGAAGTGAAAGCTTGGTCTGTTAACGGTGTGTTCACACTGGCCTTGTTTGGTCCGATTTAAACGAACTCTAGGTTGTTTAGAAAGTCCGGTTTGTGGTTTGTTTGGTACGAATACGCAATCAAACTCTGATGAGAACCAAAGATGTGAACTCTGGTCCTCCTACAAACCTCAGCCTTTGTTCGGTTTAAGTGAACTCTGGTGCGGTTCCAATGAATATGTGAACGCCAAGCAGACTGGAGACCGCTCCAAAAGCAGAAAGCATACTACAACACAGGGCATTCTGGGTAAATACAAACGAAACAAAGACCCATCTCCAGCATTAGCAAAAAGAAATGGCCCGTTTGTTTTTTTGTCAAAGATAAAAGAGAAATCTTAGAACCACTAAAATCTGACGTTACTCCATTTTTGTTTACGTTTCATGAAGAAGGAAGTTTCTCTCAGTGTTTTTTTCAGAGGTTTCTGTGTCGTTTCCTTCAGTGGTTCTTAGTGCAGCGCCACCACAGGCGAGGAGAGGAACAGGTCTTTCAAAGGGTTTGATTCATTTGACACAGTGTAGTTTAAAAGCCAACCAAACCAGCTAAACAACTCTGATGTTAGCATAAGCTAAACCTTTCAACACCTGGTGTCTAGCTGAGGGATGCCGATCCTGAAAGTCATTATGAACAATTTCTAACAGTAAGTGAGAACATCAACAGCGATCTGGGGGACACATTTCAACCAGGAACTCCATCTCTCCAACACAACTGCATCATCTGCAAAAAAACGAACAGAAACTAACTTTCTGAAACTACAGACTGCACCCTGGTGTGGTGCTGAGGAACGAGGTCAAAGGTGAAGCTCCGTTTAGCAGGCATCACCTGTTGACTAGAGAGTCCAGTCCAAACTGTAGCAAACTCAAACTTCAGCAGAACATTCTGGAGTCAGAGGAGGATTACAGGATGTGGATATCTGACCACGCAGCTGGTAGGTGAGCATTTCAGCCTTCCTGCACTCACTTCCTGATCCACAGTGGATGAACTTCGTGGAGAAAGTTCATTCCTACTAAGGTCTTGTCATCAATCATCAAACTTCTGCTTAGAGTTTCAAGCTATCTCACTCGATTGTCGTTTAACTTTTACACCAGTAGAGTAAAAAAAGCCATCAGTCTGCCAAAAGCTGCACATATAGAGCCTCTGTGATTAAAATTTTCCATCTGTCTACCTTCTAACCTCTCTGACTTAGAAGTCCTTCGCCTTTAATTTCACTATCTGAACTGCTCCTCTGTTGCTCTCATTGATCCTTAACCCCTTTTCCAGCCCTCATTAGTTATCTCTGCACTCTAAAACTCAATTTCTGCTCTCTGAAACTCTCCCATCTTCATCTCACCTGTTCCACCATTCCCTCTACCTTGAACATCAAACATGACAAAATAGCAATTTTGACCCAAACAGCTGAAATGGAGAGAAAATGTAGGTTTGTTAAAAATTAGATACAATTTTATGAGTACTTTGGAAACAATTTGATTAAATTGTTTCCAAAGTATTGATTAAGACCTGTGTAGTCCACGTTTGGTTTTTTGTTGCGTTTTTAACTTAATTTTAGTGTGATGCCTGTTTTTGACCATTTTAGATACATTTCTTTTACTTTAAGCTATTAACTTCTGATTCCTTTAGACAGAAAAGGCTTTTAGGGTGAATTCTCACCAGGTCTGGTAATTCCACTTCATTTGAACTCCAGTTTGTTTGTGTATTAGTATTCAATGAAAATGTACACATTTGTAGATTTTTTATAGAGAATACGAAAAGAAATTCAGCTGAAATTAAGAATGGAGATAAAGATGTAGATATTTGCTTTTGTGCTTCACCAATATGGTTTCCGCTGTACGAATAAATACATTTTAAGCTATATATTTGTTGCTTGAACTATTAAAATAGCCAGTTTTAAACATTCTTAGAGTGGGTGTCAAAGTATTCGCATGCAGTTGTTGACTCTAACCCCCCACTATCACCGGGGATTCACTGTATTCTGGTATTTAGCTTCAAATAAATCTAATGGCTTTCTTAAAAAACAGAGCAACAAAAACCTCACAGCAGTGCACAGCAATAGGAGGGGGAGGGGCGAGCTGGAGGAGCTCTATGGGGCACAGAGCTACAAATTACCTCAACGTTTGTGTTGATAAAACTTGTTGAGGAATAATTATTTCGTGATTAAATTTATAAAAACAACTTGGCTCTATTTCTTCCCATGATCCCGGGTCGTTTCGCGTGGCCACGTGTTGGACAGAAACACAACGATTCGTGTTGACGTCACAGAAGTACAGAATTTTAATCCAATCAGAAGAAAGTATAAGACAGAACAGAATCTAAAGAAACACAGAGACATATATTAGTTACCTGAGACAACAAGACAGACAAAGACATCAAGGACGCGGCTTCCGAGAAAGAGCTGGTGCAAAAGCAACTAAAATCAGCTTTTTCTGAATTATTTTCCCTGGAGCATAAACTTTTATACCTGCAGGTGTGTTTTCCTCTTTAATATATTCAAATAAGGCACATCTCTGCTTGACCAACTGGAAGCTGTCTCTGGCCCGTTTTAAATTTAGAAACTCCCTGCAATTTGTTCAAAAAGATTCATCTAAATTAAACCCTAAAAATAGTCATTTTTCCTCAACAAACTTTTCTAACTCACCAAATCCCTGAAGAATGTAAAAAGACTAAAAAAAGAAGGTTCCCAAATAGGTATTAGCAAAACTACAAGAATTGGACAAATAAAGGAAGAACTACCTGTAAAAAACCTTCAAATGTAATTTTCTTTATCAAAAGGAGAAAAACTGCAGCAGAATAAGCTGATGAGGGAGAACCTTGTGTGGGGAACGTCTTCATGCTCCGTATGTAAATGTGGCTCCAACATCTTCCATTCCTCAGCACAAATAAATTAAACTCTCAGCATTGATAATAGGTGCACAGTGTGGTTTCATGCGCCACTATAATTAGCTGCAGTATGATAACCCAACGCCAACCCCCCTCACACACAGGCAGCCTGGTAAATAACAATAATAACCATTATTACGCCTGCCATTATAATGCTTTACTGGAGCTCATTTGAATATTTCTGGTGGGGAAGGATAAGCAGTGGAGATTGCTGGCCAAGCAGGAAAACCGCCGTGATCAGCTGGAGTAAATAAGCCCAGGAAACTGGAAACCTTCATCTATCGCTGCAGGGGAAGCCGGGGTACCCAGAGAGAACCCACCTGTGTACCAGGAGAACAACAAACCTCAAGACTCAATAGATGTTGAGACAAGCTCCATCTTTTCACGTCAAACCCTCCCATCTCCTCATGGACTCCTCTGAGGGTCTGCTGTGTCTCCATGGCAACAACAGGAGCCTGTGTCACATCCGGACCAAGTGATGACTGATGTGTCCTCAAGAAACACAGCTTGGGTTTGAATTGAACTCAAAACAAAGTAAAATATAAAGTTTGGTTCGTTCAGGGAGGTGTGGATGTGTAATCGAACTTTTATTTGGTCCTAAAACGACCAGAGGCCGCTTCAAAAGCAGGAAGTGGTCTGCAGCCCAGGGCATTCTGGGTAAATACAACCGACACAAATGTTGTCTTTTACTATAGACAAGGGAAATCCTACAACCACTAAAATCTGATGGCACTTCATTTTTGTTTGCAGTTAAGAAGGAAGTTGTGGTCACGTCTTCTACAGCGTTTTCTGTATTTTTTCCTTCAGTGGTTCTTGGTGCAGCGCCACCACAGGTGAGGAGGGGAACAGCTTTTTTTCAGAGGTTTTAGTTCATTTGAAACGGTAAAGCATGAAAGTAGGACTGGACGATGTGGCTGAAAAACTTCTTATGTTATAAACATTTCATTATCAGTCCATATTGATAATTTTTTAGTTGTTTTAAATATCTGAGATACTGTTGGCGAAACATTTCCTGTTTCATCCAGTTTCCACTCCATGTTTTATTCATTATTTTTAAGCAGTTATGAGTCACGGTGGCAAAAACCTGAAACTGCTGCTGTGTGAGTTACTCAACAGGTGGTTGCTAGGTAACCAAAGAGTGCGTGAGTTGCTAGGTAACCAAAGAGTGCGTGAGTTGCTAGGTAACCAAAGAGTGAGTGAGTTGCTAGGTAACCAAAGAGTGAGTGAGTTGCTAGGTAACCAAAGAGTGAGTGAGTGAGTTGCTAGGTAACCAAAGAGTGAGTGAGTGAGTTGCTAGGTAACCAAAGAGTGAGTGAGTTGCTAGGTAACCAAAGATTGAATGAGTGAGTTGCTAGGTAACCAAAGAGTGAATGAGTGAGTTGCTAGGTAACCAAAGAGTGAATGAGTGAGTTGCTAGGTAACCAAAGAGTGAGTGAGTTGCTAGGTAACCAAAGAGTGAGTGAGTTGCAAGGTAACCAAAGAGTGAATGAGTTGCTAGGTAACCAAAGAGTGAGTGAGTGAGTGCTAGGAAACCAACTTTGCTTACTTAGCACTTTAGTGTTAGCAGAACTAATGTTTAGGGTTAGCATCGTTAGTGTGTTAGCCGATTCCAACTGTGAGAAGTTGAACAGCTAAAGTCTTTCCTCTGCCTACATCCCCCAGAATGCTGTGCATTTCTGGATCGGAGTTCAGTGAACATTCTATCATATTATCTATCGATGTTGATCATGTGTCTGCTTTATATATATTATTGATTGTCATTAGTGAAATATGTAAAAACAAAAGGAACAAATTTTGGTCTCCAATGGAGCCGAATCTACCAGGTGTGAAAAGCTCCTGATTCTCCTCCAGATTTACCAACCGTCTCTCTGCTGCTTTTCTTACTTTTTCTCGATATCTTGTTTTAATAACTAGCTTTGCTTCAAACTTTCTGAACTGGCTGCTGGGTTTCTCTGTCTTCATGATGCTGGTTGTTCTAACAAACCTCTGAGATCTTCCTCTTCTAATCGCTTGACTTCTTCTAGCATAAAAGCAGAGTTCATGCAAATGCACCATACTTTTTAAATTCTCATTTATCTGCACATTTTCTTAATTTTGCCAATCTCTCTGCTAGTGTAAGGATTTAAACCAACAAACTCTTGGTTTTCCATCATTCCTCAGGTCGGCGAGTCTCCCTCTTTGACCGCCGGCGGAGGTTTCTGCCAGAGGAGAGGATGTGTGGACCGCCAGGCAGCCATCCAGCGAATGACAGGGGATTACTCTGACACCGCATTTGCATATCAAGAATTTTAAGCAACCAGGGAGAAAATATCGAACCCTGCAGCCTGCAAGGTCATTCAAAAGACACTTTTTTTTCTCTCCTTCCTCCCATCTCTTCGTAATTTATTTTGCATATCATGCGAGTGCGGACGCAGTGAAGATTAAAAAAAGGCGGCTTTGGCATATCATGCCATCCCTGATAGGGAGGCAGCTCCCACCTAGATTTCATGCCACCGCCACCACGCCCTCAGCAAACCGACACTCGCTTATATCTTGGTCGCTTTAAGACAAAAAGAAGAAACAACAAAAACAAACTAGAAATGACTGAAGCTTCTAATCCAGCTCCTCATCTCTTTAATTTTAAGGCTTCTTCATATCAGCTGCAGCCACAAAACAGTTTGATGGTTGCAAAAAGAGCAAAAAAAGAGCTAAAAATGAAGAAAAAACCAGCAACAAACGCAGAGAATCATCTGCTGTGATCTCTCACATTAAGGGACGTGTTCAGATTCACACAGAAACACGGAGACTGAGCTAAACACACCGAGTCGCAGCCAGTAATGAATCACATTATCTGTAAAGAGAAAGAAAAACCCCGAAATTAAAATGTTCTGTTGTTGTTTTCTCTCTTTCATGTTAATATCGGCCTGTTCTGCGGCAACAAAGACCGATCTGAATAAAATATTTGAATAAATTAAGAGATTCGTATCAGGAGGTTAGAACACAAACTGGGCTCAGAAAGGGAAATTAAAATGTTCATATCTAGGAATTACTGGTTTCCAGACGAGAATAATTCACATTTTTTATCATTAGAAATATGATTACCGGATTACTATTCTATGAATTTCTACAAAACCCAGCATGACGTTTATTAGTCGCATTTCATTTCATTAAAATGAATCTTAAAATACACGTATGTTTCTTAAACATGTCACTCATTAAACAGCAAAGAGGTAAAAACACATTCAGATGTTTGGTAAGTGTAGAGAACCTGAAATATGATGGGAGTGAATGTGAGTCTGGGAGTTTGCTTTCTGCACTCCAGGCTGATTTTACAGAAAACTGAAAGTCACACAACAAAGTAAGATCCACTGAGTGAAAGTAGACAGAAACACCTGCATGTTGATGTATAAACTGTGTATGTGGGGATGAAACTGGGAGCGTGACAGGAGTTTAAATAAAAGAAGTTTCTGATTATTTCACTGGGTCAGAATCTAGAGTGACATCATCACTCAAAGCTGAACGGTGTAACTATAGAGAAAAATTAAATTGTGATTATGTAAAAACTATGAAAGTTATCAAAATGAAACTTTAATCCAGTAAAGTACAACTTTCAGTGAGTCGTTTAAACTTTGAACTGTGTTTCTACTAAGCAGTAAGGCTGAGCTGTGTCCATGCTACAAACGTCAGCTTAGCATTTTTAGCTAAAGTCACAAAGACATGGATAGGAGCTGTTATAATGTATGAATCCTGAAAGAAAGCATGATAACAGTTAAATGAAAATATTTCCCAATATTGAACAGATTCAGAGTCTAGAGTGGCATCATTACTCTGAATATTTCATCAGAGAAAATTGATCAAAACTGATCGGTACGGCGAAGCTATGGACTCCTGTCCCGTTTCAGACGAAAGGGTAAAACTCACATGTTTTATAAATACGAAAAAATAAAGTCCACAAAACGTGATTACACTAATGTCCCATCAAAGTAATTCTGTATTTTTTTAATGGATACAGGGTTAATTTATAGCAACAAGAATCGCTTTTTTGTTGAAGCATATTACGCACAACATAAATAATTTACTTCTCGAGCTTTGACTTAAAGTGTTCATTTTAATTATAAAATTCTGATTTTAATTATATATTTTTTATTATTTTAGATGTAATATGTTAAATATTTTTATTTAGCTTTCATTATTTTTGAAAATAACATTTTTTCTCTTTACCATTAACAGGTTTTTGTAATTTCTTTTGTTAAAAAATTCCAAATTTTGCTAATCATAACTGATTTTTAAAAGCAATAAATAAGCAAAACATCCAAGAATTAAAAAATCTAAGTATTGAGCTGCATTTCATGGGAAAGCAAACTTTCCCACACATGACTATCCTCTAAATCGGCAGGAGAAACTCCAGTGATTTTAATGTGCAAACAGCTGAAATAGTGATCAATATGCAGAAATAAGAGGAGAAATATTATCCAGTGATCTATGATGAGAAAACTGAAAAATGACACTTTAATAGTTCACCAGGGCGCATAGAAAGTGCTGGTTTCGTCCGACTTACAGATAAAACGCCACATTGTCACTTTTGAAAGGTCAGCAGATGTTTAACAAGATTATTTTCTGAGCGATACTTTCAGCAGAAAAGCTCTTCATCAGATAAAAAGTGACCGTTTGAAGCTTTACCGTTTCCCTGTGAACATCAAAACAACACCAACACTGTGGCTTAAATGGAAACATCTAAACATTTAAAAATCTAAACGCGGGCAGCAAAACTCCTGAGTTTTAATTATAGGATCTAAAACTCGTAAAAAGAAAAAAGTCTGCTTCATATTTATTGGTTGTATCTCTCATTTGACTCATTTCTTCAACAAATTACAGATGACAGACGTCTTAATGAATGGAGCAAAAATCCAAAATGTTTCCAAATCATCTTGAAACATAAATCTGAATCTTGGTGGATGATTTGAAGCAGCGTGTTTGGGATTAAAACCACATGACTGCTGATGTTTTATGGCCAAGATAAGCGTTTCTGTGAATGTGGAAGAAGTACTGCAGATCTGATTAGGCTTTAATAAAGCTGCAGGGACATGGCGCACCATCAAATATTACTAAAAACAAAACGGAAGATAAAGCAAAACCAAGAAATAAATTCATTTAAACGAAAACTTGAAAAAAATTAATTGGATATCAGAAAAATCATGAGATGGTTTAAATAAATTTGTATTTTTTTATGCAAAAGCCACAAGATTAAAAGTTCCTGAAAAATCAGGAACACAAAAATATGACTAAAAACAAAAACTAACTTTTTTAATGCAGCAACATAATTTGGGCCTGAATTTGGAGCAACAAGTGCAGCATTAAGGCCTCTGTTCGATATGTTGGAGTAGGTGTGTAAAGCTGAGGTCCTCGGGCCATTTGTGGCTCCGGGACTGATTTTCTGCGGACCCCAAATGTAATTTGAGAATCTTACAACCTAAATTTATCCCAAAACTTGATTGGTTGATGCCAATGGAGACTTTTTAATTTAAACCAGGGCTAAATTATTACTGAAAAATGCAAATCTTACAGTGGGAAAAAGTTGGGAAGAACATAAATTATTCATTTTTTAACAACCACAAAAGAATAAAAACTGGCTTTTTTGGCTTTTTTTCTAAAGGTTTAAAAACTCAAATCAGATTCTGACAACACAGGATGAAGAGCAGCTCCTAATCCAAGGAGTCTCTATTTATTTATTTCTAAATAAATACATTTTATAATGTTGTATAAAATAAACTTAAATGGTTAAATGAAAAATCTGCAGAATGTGCCCATTTTTTATCAGATTAATCAAAAAAATAACAGAACAATCAATAACTAAAATAATCATTGGCTGCAGAACCTAATTTTTAGACAATTAGATTCATTACAGCTGTTTTTCTACGGGTTTAATGAAAAATCAAGATTTTAACGCCTGAAAAACCAGCAGAATGTGCCCATTTGTTATCTGATTAATTGATTAATCATCAAAATAATCAATAGATTAATTGATAATAAAACAATCATTAGTTGAAGAATCTATTTTTCAGACTCAATTAGACTCATTATGGCTGTTTTTTCTATGGATTTAATGAGAATTCAAGATTTTAACGCCTGAAAAACCGGCAGAATGTGATCATTTGTTATCTGATTAATTGATTAACCATCAAAATAATCAATAGATTAATTGATAATAAAAGAATCATTAGTTGAATCTATTTCCCAGACTCATTTAGACTCATTACGGCTGTTTTTCTAAGCGTTGAATTGAGATTCTGCCAGCCCAGAATGAGCAGCAGCTCCTCACTCAAGGCGATTCGTTTTGATTTTCCAGGATTTCCTGACGAGCCGGTGAGCAGCTCGTTCGATTTAAAGCGTCTGAAAGGCAACAAGAGTGAGAAACGAGCGAAATTCCAACAGTCGGACTCGGAGATAAAAGCCTGTTTATTCCCGGAGCTGCACACACAGCCGCTCTGCGCTCATGTCACACACGTGGGGAACATTTCTTATGAGCAGGAGAAACAATGAAGAGAAGGAAAACGGACGAGGTAGGGCTTGTTAGCAGTGATGGAGAGAACGGAGGAGAAGGTAGATGGATGGAGGGAGGAAGGAGAGAGGAAGAGGAGGAAGAGGAGGAGGAGGAACGGGGGGTTTGACGATAAGAGAAAAATTCAGACCGGTCAAAGTTTCCTTTTTGCCAATCGTGCTCCTGATAAAGACAGCGCCTGCTCCGGAGCTGATAGAGGGGCTATCTCTCTCCCTTACTCTGCCTCCCCCTTCCTCCCCTTCCTCCTCCTCTCTCAGCCGGCAGTTAGTTTGTGAGGAGGAGAGGAAAAGAAGGGCCGTATCAGTGCAGCATCATGGTGCTAGCATCAACCAGCCACCACGCAGCAATTAATATCGCTCCAATTACTGTTAAAGGGACAAGGCTGGGACAGGACGATAATGAACACATCCTCTCTTCCCCGGCAGAGGAATTAAAACACACACACACACACACACACACACACACACACACACACACACACACACACAGACACACAGACACACACGCACGCGCGCACGCACGCGCACGGGGAGAGAGAGGCGCGCGGACGTACATAAAACGTGCACAGCTTGAAAAGGAAATAATACGAGATAGTGCAGTAATCTTCCTGCATTGTTTAACTCATTGAAGACAACAGACAGAGAGAAATAAATAACCGAACGCAGCTCGATAAGAGAGGAAATAAATAATAAAATTATTTACTTCTTATCTGCTCTCAGCCGTGTGTGTTTTTTTTTGTTTTGTTTTTTTTGTTGTTGCGACTTTAATGTGTCACATTCACGTCTGTAGCAACAAAATAGGACCAGGAAGACCTCAGAGGACGAGGACACAAGAGAAGAAGAAGAAGAAGAAGAAGAAAACGGAGGCGACAATCCACTCAACAAAATGAAGGAGCTGAAAGCTTTATGTTTGTTCTGAAATATAAAATACTAATGTTCAGAGCTGACAGATTTACAGCAGCAGGTTCAAAAATGCAGCCTGGAAAGAGAAAAACAGGAGGAGGAAAGAAGGAAGGATACAAACATGGAAAGACATAAAGACGGGAAATAAAAGATACAACGAGGAAAGAACGAATAAACTCCAATAAGGAAGCGTAAAAGGAAGGAAACCAATCAAGTAAATGAGAAAAACACAAAGAAGGGAAAAAGAACAAGGAAGAAATCGAAGCAAAATGCATGGAAAGAAAAGAATCAAGGACTTCCACTGGCCTAGTCAAAGTCCAGAAGTTAACATGTAGATTTTAATGGGGAACAATGAAGAGAAGCCCGTCCACAAACTGCTCTGGCAGAAACAATCTGTTTTTAAACATGTTGATGTTTTTCAGGTGAATTCACACCAGCCGTGTTTCGTCGGGTTTAATCAAAGCCCGGTTCGTTTTTCTAGAAAGTCCGCTTCGTTTAGGGAAACGGAAAAAAGCAAACCCTGGTCCGCCTGAAAACCTCGGCTTTAATCTGGTTGAAGTGAACTCTGGTGTGGTTCGAATGCAAATGTGAACACCAAGCGGACCTGAGACTGCTCCAAAAGCAGGAAGTGGACTACAACGCAGGGCATTCTGGGTAAATACAACCAAAGCAATACCAAAACTTCTTGTACAGTGGATCTTAACCGTTTTTGAGGTACCGAACCAATCAGATTCATATGCGCCTTCACTGAACCCTTCGTGATAAATAAAATGATTTTTTCCCCCAAATTCAACACATATGGGTTATCCAACTAGAGTCTAGTCGGGTCACTTTAAGAAGATCACCAAGTCTTCTTAAAAGGTAGAGTCTCCAAGAACAGTTCTTCAAAATATAGTCAGTGTTTTTAGCAAAGTCGAGCTGAACTGTCCAGGAACGAGCCAAGGTATTTAAAATGAGCCACAGTTTCAACAGGTTGGCCATCGAGAGAAACTGGAACCACTTTAAGGTTTAGATCATTTAATTAGCTCTATATTCTTAAGATAAGGAAAAATAATAAAGACTTTGCGGTATTCTGATTTAGTAATGTAATTATATTAGCTGTGTTACCACCTCACACCACTAGAGGCTGCACCAACCCCAAAAAGATGCGACTAAGGAGCAGATTTAGAAGAAAACAGAAAGATACAGAATTTGGTAAAAACCTTGAGCTTTGCAGAAGTAAATAAAGACACAAGTTCAAATCCCTGCTGAGAGTGAAGCTCCTCCAATCAGGGCTCCTTCACAGCTCTGATTGGCTAAGCAATGTAATGTGATCCTCTGATTGGCTAAGCAATGTAACTGATCCTCTGATTGGCTAAGCAATGTAACGTGATCCTCTGATTGGCTAAGCAATGTAACTGATCCTCTGCAGCAAGTGATGGCAAAGCTGGGCGTCATCACGATTTTACACAAGTGAGACTTTACCTCCGTGGTAGAAGCTCCGCCGAACCCCTGGGGTTCGATCGAACCCGGGTTAAGAACCACTGATCTAGTACATATTTCTAGTGATCTAGTACAATTAGACAAAGGACACCTGGTAAGATTTTGTGTTTTTACAGTGCGGTTTGGCTGAACCCAGTGTGAAAGCGAACTGCGCTTTCGAAGCAATCAGATGTGAAAACAACCTCAGATTATCAAAATATAAAGCTAATTAAAAGGCAGGGTCCTGACTGTACCCGTGTGCTGACTCTCACCTGGACCTCTCCACTTTAACGCCTCCTCCTCTTCCTCCTCCTCCTCCTCCTCCTCGCCGCCGCTCCGCACAGCAGCCGGCTCCTCCCCTTCGCCATCGTCATCCTCAGCTCCTCCTCCTGAGTCCTGCATCCCCGACTCTGGAAACACAAAGAGCTCCAGCTGAATCCCAGCACACAGATCAAACCCACAGTGTGTGTGTGTGTGTGTGTGTGTGTGTGTGTGTGTGTGTGTGTGTGTGTGTGTGTGTGTGTGTGTGTGTGTGTTCTTCCTTTCTGCTGATCAAAGGCAGCAGTGAAATGACTTTCTGTAACACGACGCCTCACCACACACACATGAATCCTTTGATTTTCATTAGATGAGTCGACGCTTCATCTTCACCTTCACTGCAAAAACACAACAATCTTACCAGGTATTTTGGGTCCAGCACATAATGCAAATATCTAGGACTGTCACAATAATAATAATAATAATCGCACGATTTATCGTTTTTCTCTTCTTTCTTTCTGCCAAAACCTGGATGATGAAAGTCTTCAGTCTGGTGATTTGGTCTCAGCTAAACGTTTTCATTGACAGAAGGTTCATAATTAATTTAATTTGTTGTTTCTGTTGTTTTGTTTAATTAATTTGGGGCATTTTAAATTTCTTCCAGTGTCAAATGTTCATTAGAATTTAATATTTATTGATCTTTCAGAATGTGTAATTATTATGCTATTACCATTATATTACTTGAAAATGGTATAAAATAAAAACAATATTATTATTAATCACAGTAACTTCTGAGACAATTTTTCATCCAGCAAAATTTGTTACAAATATCTTAGTATAATTAAAATAAGATGAAACTCACAAGTAACGTATTATAAGTATAAATGAGTTTTAAGTTAATAATTCCTTAATATTGATGAAAACCTTCTAGTTTCACCGGCAGATTATTATAGACTCGGAAAAAACATCTTATTGTAGTGAAACTTTACATAAAACAGGAGTGTCCAACGTGCGGCTCGGGGGCCATTTGTGGCCCTCGGAGTGATTTTGCGTCGTCTTCAACTGAAACTCAAAAACGACACAAATCAACCCTGAAAGTTTGGATGCAAATCTTTCATTTGTAATGAGGGTAAAATTACAAACAATTTGGTTTTCTAACAAAAAGTATTACACAAAGTATTTATCATTTTATTACCAAGCTTTTAACTGAAAAGCAAACTTTACTGGGCCTAAATCAGCTTTTATTTCATTTATAAACTCGGATAAATATAGAAAGTGTATAGAAGTTTACACTTGCTATATTAAATTGCTGTAATAAAATCTTTAACTGCTTGATTTTTATTTTAGTTTGTTATTTATTATTTTAACATGAAACATCGTAAATGAAACATTGATAAAAAATCTGACATGTAATGATTGAACCTGACAAAATGTGATGTTTCAATTTGATATTTGATTGACTCAGTTCACATTTTTGTGACCCACCAGTACTTTTGACTTGGTAATTTTAGCCAAAGGTTTGGACACCCTGCCTTAAAACCGGCTCTAATATGTAGCTGAAAAGTTGCATGTCAGTTAGTTTTGTCTCATTTCACAGATATTTGCACTCGAAACTCGACCAGCTGTGTTTTTGCAGTGCTCTCCACTCGTTCCTCTTTTCGTCTGCTTTTCTCTCCCCCTTCCTTCCCTGCATGAAGGCAGGTCTTGTGCAACGTTCCCTCCTCTAATCTTCCCATCTGCTCCGCTTCCTGCCATCCCACCGTCACCTTCAGGAGAAACTGAGGCGGCCTGTGTTGCACTAATCAGCTCTGATATCCCCGTCATTGATCAAGCTGATTAGCCAGCCTCTCGCTGCCTGATCAAAGACATCGTGGGCATGCTGGGTTCAGAATATCAGGCTGTGTGTGTGTGTGTGTGTGTGTGTGTGTGTGTGTGTGTGTGTGTGTGTGTGTGTGTGTGTGTGTGTGTGTGTGAGAGAGAGAGACATATATCAACCCTGAACTTTGCCTGCTGGTATCAGTGAGTCCATCAGACCTCTGGGCCTCTCCCTATTAGCACAAGTCATGATTCGTTAGATTAGATTGATAGTTGCATCATTGCATATCAGAATATCTGACCGGGGATCTGTCTTGCGACATCATCAGGCCAAGGGTCAGCTGACTGCATGGAACTGGGTCTGACACGTCAGGATTAGCCTCCTTAATAACGATAACAGGCTGAAATTATGGAGCCATCGGTTTTATTCATTTGCAGTTTTTCTGGTTGTTTTTTCTCTAAATTTCAGAGGAATGTTATAATCAATTAACTTTGAGTTCTGAGTCATTAAGGCAAAAACAGCTTGTCTAAGATTGTCAGCACAACAAACTTTAGCAAAGAGCCGATTTTAGATCGGATCTTTAGGTGCTGTTACCAACAGGATGTTACAAAAATAAAGTTTAGTACCATTTATTTAGCCTGAGTCAACAAAAAGTCACATTAGAGATCTTGGCAAAAAGTCAAAATTCAGCTAAAGAACAATGTTTGTTCATTTTAGATCAGTCTGGATTCGTGTTTTACTTGTTTGCTTTGACCAAGAATCCGATAAACAACAACATATTTCTAAAACTGCTCATTGTGGAAGGTTTGATTGTTTATCTAAGCTTAGATTAGGACACGTTTGTGCACTATCTCAGTTTATCCTACCTTAAGTTAGTTTATTTTACCTTATTTTGGTTTGTAGCCCACTTTCACTAAGTTTACCATAATACAGTTTGACCTGCTAAATCTAGCCTAGCTTGGCAAAGCTTGTTTTACCTCAACATAACTTAGATTTGCTTTCGCTCAGTTTAGCCTTTCATAATATTATATTATAAATTACATCAACTGAGTTCAATCATAGATAGATTATTTTAGCATAGCTTACATAGCCTGGCTCAGCTTTACTCACTGAAGTAATTTCAGATAGGTTACCCTAATTTAGCTTAGTTAGCTAAATTAGTTAGCTTAGCTTTTGTTACTTTCATTTAACCTGGCACAACCTACCTAGCTGTGCTTAACCTAGCCGAGTTTTACTGACTGGCAGATTATTTCACTTATCACACAGGGAAGATATCTTGTAATTAGTGAAATTATAATAATTCGCTAATGAAACTAGTAATTTTTTATCAATATTTATGAATTATTGACAATGCAAGCTCATATTCTGTGCTAAAAAGTTGCTTATAAGTTAGTTTTCTCTTAATCAAGTGAACGATATTTGCCTAGAAACTAGACCAGAGTTATTGGTACGATGTTGTGTTTTTGCAGTGTACCAACCAAACATGTTTTTGGCAGTGTTGTATAAAGTATTGAAATCTCAGAGTGAAGTAAAGGTTCAGGTTCCTCTCCAAAATGTGACTTTGGTAAAAGTCCAAGTCACTGACTGAAATGTTACTTGAGTTAAAGTCTTAAAGTATCTGAATTTTCTTGTACTTAAGTATGGAAATTACTGTAAAAATTGATGTACTCAAGTAATGTAATGAAAAGTATAAGTAAAAAGTAAAACAAAGCAAATGCAGTTTGAATTACATTTTTTATGTTTTGGTAAACTCGTCAAATAAAGTTAAAATAATAAACACAACCAAGTGCAGGCAAAATTAAACCTGCTAATAGATAAAAATCATTTAGTTAAGAAAATTGGGTGCTTTACCTACAAGGTTAACTTAACCTGCTTTACAACTGAACCAGCGTCTGACATGAACCACATATGTATATGTGGTTCATGTTGTATGGGGCTCCATTAGTGTCGACTTTGTATCAGTCAATCAGTAGGTGGGGTCAAAACACCAGCGTTTCTCTTTCTTGCTTTTTTGTAACGAGTAACTAAACCACACATTGAAAATGTATCGAAGTAAAATACGTATTTAAGTTCAGAAATATAGTGAAGTAAAAGTGAAAGTTATCAAAATTACTCCAAAAATATACTTAAGTAAAGTAGTGAAGTGTTTTTACTTCGTTATTATACAATACTGGTTTTTGGTTGACTGCCTGAATCCAAGGATGTTTTTGAAAACTTGTCATCCGAGCCGTAAAAACTTAAATCTGTCCTAATAATCGCCTTCGCCATTCTAAAAACTCCAGACTTCAACTTCCTCCTTTCTCCTCTTCCCCCAAATCCCGCCCAATCTGCGGCCCCCGCCCCGATAACGCCGCAGCCGTGTGCACAAAGGCCATGTTTACCCTCGCATTCCCGCTCCGATAAACAGCGATAGCGCCCGATCGATACGGGCCATAAACGCCCCGTGACGCCTTGGCGCTCCGTCGTTATTAACGAAAGAATCGAGAGGCCGCTTAAAAAAAAGAGAGAGAGAGAGAGAGAGACGCAGACATCCAGTTTCACGTCACGTCCACTTTCCAACCGTTTCAAATCTTCACACAAGATGTACTGCACACACACACACACACACACACACACACACACACACACACACACACACACACACACACACACACACACACACAGCTCCCCCTTGCCTAAACAGTGCCATTATTTTCAGCTATAAATCACATTGAATGGCACATTGATTTTATCCTGCAGGGGCTGCAGCACGAGGGGAGCTGCAGACACAGTTATTGCGTTTAATATTATCAATATTATCTCCCATATCATCTGAGACAGGGAGGCAGGTATCAGGAGGAGTCGACAGACACTTTTCTGCCAACTCCCACCCCCCTTTTCTTCGCCCTCCCTCCTCCTCCTCCCCCCTCAGCGAGGCAGTTTCCATCAATCTGATAAGCTGAACTTCCCCTGTCACACCTGCAGGGCAAAGTCACCCAGCATTCTCTCGCCTCCCAACTCCGACAGCCCTCCGACTTCATCCTTTGTGTGCTTGAATGTTCCCTTTCTGCTACATGCTAAATGGTCCAATCGCATGCAGCCCCCTCTGACCCCGGTTCCGGTTCTACGCAACACGGGTCAGATCTACCAACAGGACTCCCTAAAAAGCATCTCAGATACTTTTTGTGA
Organism: Micropoecilia bifurca; assembly: GCA_903067075.1. Taxonomy (NCBI): domain Eukaryota; kingdom Metazoa; phylum Chordata; class Actinopteri; order Cyprinodontiformes; family Poeciliidae; genus Micropoecilia; species Micropoecilia bifurca. The sequence goes on along the minus strand of CAEGAF010180495.1, from coordinate 2,352 downwards.
CGTTTCTTCCCATTGTTCTGGGTTATTCCAGTTATTTTCGCCGCTGTTGCGTCTGGCGACTCCTGTAAGAGGCGAAGCTGCGTTATTGGTTTTATGTGGCTGTCAGGATCGAGCCGTATCGTCGTTAACGATCTGAAACAGCAGAAAACGGTGGCTACCACAGGAGAGGCAGCGACAACGGCTGATATTTCAGTTTGAGGAAAATGCATGGATCACTTTTTTAAAAGTCTGTCAACAGGTTCAGTGTGGATTTACTGAAAAATGTTTGGAAAAGGAAGGGAAATATCAGATTCTGCTGAACAAATATGGAATCATTAGTCTTTAATATTTTTGCTATTATTATGACAACACTACTTTTTAAGTTTGATAAATAAAAAAGCTAAAATCCCAGCTGGATGACAAACACTTAGTTGCTGCCAGACAACTATAACAAAAACTGGATGAAAAAAGTCTTTAGCTTGATGGTTTGGTCTCATTCAACCGTTTCATTGAAGGACAATTTGGTTCACAGTTCATTTCACTTGTTGTTTCTGATGTTTTGGTTTTTATGTTGGATATTTCAAAATGTTTTCCAGCTCCAGTGTTAAATGTTCATTAGTATTTAATATTTATCGATCTTCGAGGATGTGTTCCTGCATTATTATGTATTATATTACTTTAAAATAGTCTCAAAACAACAACATTATGGTTTATCACAATAATTTCTGGGACAATTTACCATCCAGAAACATTTGTTATCATGACAGATCTAATCCTGTTAACTCGCTTCACTTTTTTAAAAATCATTGCAGCTGCAAGGTTGCAAAAATAATTTCCACCACGAATAAGAATTACTCAAATGAATCAATAAAAGCCCAAAATTAAAAGATGAGAAGTTGGGAACTTCTTCTGGTTGGTTGGTGGAGCAACAAACTGAAAACCAAAACGGTTTGCAGCGAACATCCATCAGTTTGGAGAGTTTTATACATTTTAATGAATAAAAACCCAACGCAATCGTCTCCACAGCGTGCAATAAACACGTGATATTTTTATTTTTTAAAGCAAACAGCGCTCCTTTTGTTAAACCAACAGGCAGAGAGCTGTTAAATTACACGGACAGATACAAAGCAGCGAATCCTGACTGTGAAGAAATGACTGTTGCTGCTAATCCGGTGTACAGTCTTGAGCTGTTTATCACGATGAAACCCGAGATTACCGCCTCTGTCGTTTGTTCCTTTACGGCTCACGCACACTTTTTCTATCACCGCCCATCACACTCTGATGAAAAACTGCAAAAAGGAAAAAAATAAATAAAAATCAGTTTGCAAGACAAAAAAATATCTAAAAAATTCCCGCTGACTGGCTCAGACCAACGTTGGTACGACAATTAGAGGTCAGGAGGAGGTGATGTGCCGACTTATCGGGCCAGAAGTGGATTTTTATCACGCTTCCTGTGATGTGTAAAAATGATTGTTTGAAGAAGAAGAAAAAAAGGAACTTGTTGTTTTTGCAGGTCGCTGCAACTGATGAGCGATTCTGAGAAAAGAGAGGAAAAGAAAAGAAAAAAAAGAGAAGAGACGTGCAGAACAGATGATTCTTAATAAACGACGCTTTCGATGAGCGTTAATAAACCGGCGGCGAAAGCTCAGGCCTCTGACTGCTAGAATGTGTTTTTCTTGCTAAAGTTATCAGGCTGGTTATCACTCTGTGTGCGCGCGCGTGTGTGTGTGTGTGTGTGTGTGTGTGTGTGTGTGTGTGTGTGTGTGTGTGTGTGTGTGTGTGTGTGTGTGTGTGCGTGCGCGCGCGCGCATACCCTTGTTTGTAATAACTTGTGGGGACGATTTTCCTGACACTACATTGTGGGGACCGAAGCCTGGTTGGTCCCCACAAGGGGAAACCCTGTTTTAGGGTCAGGGGTCAGAGTTAGGACTAAGGTGTGAATTGAGTTTTGGTTAGGGTTAGGGTTAGGATGGTTAAGGTTAGGAAAAGGGTAAAGGTCAGGTTTAGGCTGTAGAAATGAATGTAAGTCAATGGAAAGTCCCCACAAAGATAGCAACGCAAACGTGTTCGCATGTGCGCGTGCGCGTGTGTGTGTGTGTGTGTGTGTCGTCCAGATGGCGGATAACAGGCCCTGCCTTTATTAGCCAGCGCTGGCCTGATAACGACCTGGTATTGATCCCAGGTTGAAAGAGCAGGTTCGTCAAACATGGCTGATTTACAGAGAGCTGATAATGGCAGCGCTGGGCAACCGAGGAACCCCGGAGAGGAGAAAGAGGAGTAAATCAACACTGTGATGATGAAGTAGGCGTGTGTGTGTGTGTGTGTGTGTGTGTGTTTGTGTGTGTGTTTGTGTGTGTGTGTGTGTGTGTGTGT